>PVJC01034276.1:0-18898 GCA_004026665.1 Murina feae | reverse complement strand
GTGCGCGCGCCTCCGTACCTCTGTACTTTGCTTCCGCTGCTGCTCTGAGTCTCAGACTCTTCTCTGGTTGTAGGATTTACACTCAGCCAGCCGTCCTGCGGGTGCGAGTGGTGTCCGTGTGTTCTTTTCGTGGTTTTTCTGAAATAGTTGTTCACAGCTGCATATGCGGTGTCTACCCTATGCCGCCATCTTGTTTCCAAGGACATTTTTATGATCATATTCATCATTTACGAGTCCCCGTGGTATTGTTTTTGATAGTGGAAAATCTTATCAGCATATTGTTCTGGTTTCTTTAGTAAAGACAATTCTCCTTAATAGTATTCTATTATGTACGTGATGTGAGACCAAGAGACTTGAAAATGTTTTTTCCCCTGTTCTCCCTGAGTCATCTTGTCTGGCATTTCACAATACATTCCAAAAAGCAGGAGGGGGAGAGTAACCACAACAGTAGCAGAGGCAATTCTTTGGGAGGAAATGCCTTATTTCAGGGAGGGGAAGTGAAAGACAGAAAAGGGGGGAGGGGCAGAGAGAATGGGAATCAGAGCTGCCAGGGATTAAGACAAGAAGGAATATTCACTTTTTTTGTAGGGTTGTTCTGAAACACAGTAAGTAAAACACAGGAAGAAGGATAAAGAAATTTAAGGAAAAAAAATTACAAAGAAATCTTAGGTCTTGATTGTGATATTGGTCTGCTTTCTATCCTATTATACTGGGTCCTCTTATAGAACAGATCAAGAAGATTTAGGAAATTTACCAGGTTGGTCCAGAGTGTGTGTGTGTGTGTGTGTGTGTGTGTGTATGTGCATGTGCGCACACATGTGGGTGAATTACCTAGTTTAAGTTTTAGTCTTTGATATTGTGATAATATTTATTTCCTACTGTTTTTAAGGGTATTATATAGAAACTAGAATTTTATTGCATAAAATTTATGCGCTCGAGGGCAAGGGGGGTGTCCCTCAGCCCAGCTGCACCCTTTCCAATCTGGAACCTCTCGGGATGTCCGACTGCTGGTTTAGGCCCAATCCCTGTGGGAATGCTGACTCCCAACCACTTGCCTGCCTGATTGCCCCTAACTGCTTCTGCCTGCCAAGCCTGATCACACCCTAACCATTCCCCTGCCAGCCTGATCAATGCCTAACTGCTCCAAGTAGGCCCAATTGCCCACAACTGCCCTCTCCTGCAAGCCTGGTTGCCCCCAACTATCCTCCCTTGCAGGCCTGGTCCCCTCCAACTGCCCTCCCCTGCCAGCCTGGTCATCCCTAACTACTCTTCCCTGCTGGCCTAATTGCCCACAACTGCCCTCCTCTGCCTGCCATCTTGTGGTGGCCATCTTGTGACCACATGGGGGCGTCCATCTTGTGTGAGGGTGTGGCAGTCAATTTGCATATTACCTCTTTGTTATATAGGATGCCATTTGACTTTTCAAAAACAATATCCAGGTAAGGATGGCAGCCACAAATTTTTTGTTAAACCAGGAGATAATTAACCTAGTTAAAAGAAAATCAAGAACCCAGCCAAAGTGACTCTGTTGGTTGAATGCAACTTCGTGCATCGAAAGGTTCCTGGTTTGAGTCTAGGTCTGGGCTTGTACTGAAGGCAAATGATCAATGTTCCTGTCTCACATTGAACTCTCTCTCTTCTCTGTCTCTCTCTCTTCTCTGTCTCTCTCTCTTCTCTGTCTCTCTCTCTCTCTCTCTCTCTCTCTCTCTCTCTCTCTCTCTCTCTCCAATCATGTCCTCTGGTGAGGATTTTAAAAAAAAGAAAAATCAAGGATGACTTTTTCTCACAATCAAGTGAAGTTACCATTACTTAAACAGAGAAAATCTAACCCAAAAGGTCTATCATAACTAAAACAAAGTTACTGAGTTTGCAGATATTCTTAAACTAATTGTTGAATTATTTTAATATTTAGCATGCTATCTGATAGCATGAGCAGGAAAGGTAAAGGATGGCAAGAGGATTCATGGACCTGATGCATATTCTCAAGCCATTCCATGCTCCCTGAAAAATGTCCAAGAATTATATCTACTGGCCAAAATATTTTCAAGACTATTATCCTGACATCTTTCTGACCTTATATTTCTACATTTTAAATTTCACAAAGACAGCATAGTTGGAATTTCATCTACTCTAGATTAGATTTGCTTTGTACAAAAATAATATCACCTTGCAGCCAAGTAGACCAAAGCCTGGAACCAACTCCAGGACAACTGCTTAAATGGTTGCATTGCCTGGATCACTGACATAGGGTCAGGGAAGGGGAGGTAACACCATCCACAGGCTTCATTGCTTCCCATAGTTGTCTAAATTGCACCCATCTGTGATAAAAGAATTTTGTCCTCTGACCATTTCCCAGAAATATAGGGCCTGAGGGCAATAAGAACCAGTAGCAATTGAATGCACTCTCATGGATGGGGACCAGAAATGCAGACAATGCCCCCACACTTTCTAGTTTATTCATTTGCTTATATTCCAGAGTATGGGGCTTAAGAGAGGCTGGTTAATGAAGTTTCAACAGGAGGAATATGCAATGTTCTATCTTTCTACTATAAGAAAAGTTGTCCAAGCATTTACATCGAGTTTTTAATTCTAACACCCATTCTACATAGAATTGTGAGGAGGCAAAAATGTATGGTCTGCTGCATTAATTTTCCCATCCTGACCCTTAAGGGGGAGAGAAGAGGGAGCAGAGAAAAGGGAGAATATTGCATCCTTGGGGAGCCATTATGTAATGTTGGGGCTCCCAGAAACATGCTCCACCCTTTCTAAGCCCTGCTTCCTTTTAGGGCAGAGCAGAGTTCTGAGTTTTTAATGGAAAAGTTGTAACTAATTCAGCAGGAGGCAGAAATAGCTTCAGCAGCATCCTACCAGCAGTTGATAAAATGCTCCACTTTGACAGAGTTTATCAGTTAGTTACAACCAAATAGTGTTGGATTACAAACCCTCCAAAACACAGAGGCTAAAATAATAATCATTTAGTTAGCTTGCGGGTCTGTAAGTTAGCAATTTAGATTGGGCTGAGCCAGGGCATTTTGAGTGACTCATCTCTCCTCCATGCCTCTCACCCTTCAGCAGTCCTGCCCACGTATATTCTTAGGGTGGTGGCAGAAGCACAAGAAAAAAAAAGTAATAACAAATACACTCTTTTTAATCCTCTTCTAGTATCATGTTTGCTAACATCCCAGCCAAAGGCAATCACACAGCCAAGCCATAGTAAAAGGCATAGAAACAAAATGGATGAAAATTTGAAGCCATCAATGCAGCCTTCAATTTGGGGCAGACACCTTTAGTCAGTTAGTGAACACTTAGCTTCCCATCAGTGTGAAATCACCTGGTATTTGATTGCAGGGCACCAACACACAACAGGCTACTTGGGGAAGGAAGAAAACACATATATTAGACTAGAAATCAGTAAAAGAACTGCTAAATCCTCTGTGGGCTCACATATGCTAGAGAATAGCAAAATAATGAAGTTCCTATCTGTTCTTTAGAGTTTCCAAATAGAAAGTTACAAATCCCCAAAGGGTTTAAATTAAGTTTGCATTATCTAACCACTTGGAATTCAACCATGCTTTGAATGTTTTCTCCACCACTGACAAGTGATCTTTTAAAAATATCAGTTGTAGTAAACTGTATCTGCACATCACTGGTCAACTGCAGACCAGGAACCCTGAGATATAGGACAAGCACAAACACAACATGACACCCAGGGAGAGAATGCTGGAGAACCCGTAAATGATGGTCAGCATGGAATTTCTGACTTAGTGCAGGGATGTAGGACGTTTGATAGTTCAACAAGGAAAGTGACATAGAGTCAGTGAGTTTGGCTCAATGGGACAACATTTTTGAAGGTATCTCTTGCTTAAAATTGGTGTCCAGGCATGCTCAATCCCCTTAATGAGTCTCTCCAATCAATGAGCAGGCCTACAGGTACAACTATGGAATTTCCTAGTGGGTACAGCCCTTGAAAGCAGTCTTCACACCCTGTCTTCCATTTTCCACTCCTGTCCTATTTTTCTTCCAAGTTTCTTAATACTTCCACAGAAAATGCCACTTGTTTTCATCCAGGTTTTAGCTCTAGATTTCCTTTCTGGAACCTTTGGTCAGAGCAGGTCTGCTCTGAGACCAACCCAGGCTCTAAGAGCTGTAGCTCAGGCATAATTCTCATTTGTCCCTCTAGGGTTTTAGGAGCAGTCTCTTTGAAGGACACTTTGGCTGGGAGAAAGGGTCAGTGAAGGTTCTTAGCCCAAGAAAAAGACAGAGAAAGAGAATGAGTGGTGGGCAGGTTGGATAACTAAGGCATCACTCAATAATGTACAGACTGAAGCTGTCTGAAGTCAAAGGGAATTTTTAGGGCCCGCTAAAGGAGTGTAAACATACTTCAATGCCAGAATTTTAAGGATGTGTAGCAGCAAATTAGGAGAGAAGCAATTAGAACTACAAAGACAAAGTGATGAAGAACCTTAGACTTAAATTATGAACATTACATAAGTATGACCCAAAACAGAAATCTGTATAATAAGTTTCTTAGCATTGCTATAAGGAAGTACCTCTTATAATGTATATGTGAACCAGTGTGGAGACAGATAAGCATCAATAAATTACATAGAATCAAGTTCTGGTTAAACATGGGATGAAAATATGTTTTCTTACCAAATACTAAGAATTTCATCAAATTTTCTAGTTGCAGAAATCTGGGTTTAGTGCTAGGATTATGGTACTTATTATTTAAGTTTTGTGATTATACTGTATCTCAGGATATGTGTGTATGTGTATCATGTTTAATGAGTTATATGTAGTACATTTATTCTCTACTAATCATTTCATTGGCTTCTAAGTTAAAAATCATCTCCCACACACACCTGTCTTTAGGTATTGTTGAAGAGTGGTGTCTGAATCCAGCAAGATCCAAACAACCACTGAGTGAACACTCCACAGCCCAGAGTGGGCTTCCATGAAAGACAGCTTCCTTTAAAGAATTCTTCCTTAACACACTTCTTCCTGTGCAAGTGGGACAAATTTTACAATTAAAATTTCACATACCTTATCTTTTATAATATAAGACATATGAGGTAGCTCAGGGCATTTTATAGGGTGTCTTCTGACTTACAAATTAGATTAGCAATTTTTAAATCAAGTAGTCCCTGCTTTGGGCTAATTCATACCATTTTTTAAAAAACTGAAAATAATTAAAATTATGATTTTTTTGCTTCTTTTGTTGTCAGACACACGGAACTTATTTGTTTCTTTGATATGGGAATGATTTTCATTATGTGAGAACTTATTGAAACAGAAAGATTGTGTACTACCTCTAAGAGATTTCTCTGGGATTTTGACTAAAGATTAACTTAATGAATAGAATGCATGTAATATATACTATATGTCAGAAGAGACAAATAAATCTGATTTTTTTTCTAGCTATTTGTCTTTCTTTGACCTATTAAACAGACCACTGCTAATAAAGTTTTCATGTCAGAGAGCTCTAGAAAGTTTTATGGCAGTCATTTAAAAAAATGATACATAATAGCAGTTTTTCCCCTTGCCTGTCTTTTATGCTGTGAAAGCCCTGAGGAGCTATTATAGCATATTTTATTGCTGTCATTTATCTAAGTACTACCCAAATATGTTCCACATAGCTCAAAAAATTCTCAATTTTGCTTGTAAAATTTTATGCTTTCCAATACCGTAATTTTTAGTTCATTGTTCTTTTCATATAGATATCTATGTTAGCATGCTAACATTGAACTCTATTTGGTGGAATTTCTGATGTAATTCATCACCTCCAAATAAAATATTTTTGTTAACTATTGTTCTAAATACTATAAAATATTTCGTCATGAAAAATTAATTTTGTAATTTAAATTAACGTAATTAAATTCAATTATATTCAAGCACTACCATTATCTGATGTAAGGTGTTTAATAATAAATAACCCCAAACTTACATAAAACTGTGGGTTTAAAAAAATGGCATTAAGTAATAGTATGAAATTAGCAACATTCACCTCATAGTTGGCTCATATTACCAATTTTGTAAGTAAATATAAATTGACCTAATTTCCCTAAAAATCAAATAAGATCCAGCATTAGGAAAATGTATTTATTTTGCCAGGTAGTCAGTATTATAATGTCATTTAGTTTTCAATTAATTCGCCCAATAATTTTGTGAATGTTCTTAAGTTACATCAAGCTTATGAAAGAAGTAAATTATTTTTTAACTTATTATATGAAAAAAATATTATTTCCTTTTACTAAGTGATGCAGTTTCAAATTTTCTTAAGATAAAAGACCAAGAATAATTTTAATTAAAATCTATGTGACCCAGCTTAAAGATGCAACAAAAATAAAGTTATAATATTCTTCCATATTCCCTACCTATATTGGTCCCTAACTAAAGAACTATAAAGACATGAACACAAACTTCGTCAGCTCATAATCTGAAAAACTAAAATTGCTTGGTTTTCTGATCCAACAGATTAATACTTTCTCGATTTTTTTAGAATGAGAAACTACTTGTATACTTTCATACCTGCGATAACAGCTTTATGGACAATTCAGTTATATTAAAAGTATCTAATGAAGGCAAAATAAAAATTCTCATTACTCTGGGAATTTGAACATTTACACAGATGAAACAATCCCAAATTTCTAAAATCAAATTTTGACCTTCAGGACATATATGTAAAGCAGAGAAAAACAAAGTGTCCCACTTAGATTGTCATCAGTATTTTTCATTGTTCCTTGGCAAGATTGTTAACAGTGCTCATGCTGAATAGCTATTGTCCATGTTAGACTGAGATGGACTGTTTCATTTGTTTGTTAACCTTAGCACTTTCAGCATGTCAGGCACAAAATATGTGCTCCATAACCTTATGCTGCACAGGTCATTTTAAATGTGCTTCTGTACTCCTTTATCACCACTCTGCTCTCCCTGTTGTGAAGAATCCATTCCGTTTCCCAGCTCTTCTCTTGATTTTCCATCTCAGCCCTGGGTGGTTCTGGAGGGACACGGGGAGGCTTGAAATTTGTGTTCATATCTTCCAAAGCAGGTGTCTGTATGAGGACCCATGATGTCTGTGTGTGTGTGGGGGGGGGGGGGAATGGGATGGAATCGGGAGAGGATAATTAGAAGAGGATAATGTTCCCTTTTTATATTTAAGTACTCTCTTCTGTGATGTCAATTTAACCTGTTTTTAAAAAAAACCTTCATTTTAGTTAAGAATGCATTTTTAATGAACTAGCTTTCTAGACGACCAAACATCTGGCATAGGAAAATCTAGCCATGTCCACCTGTGGTCAAAACTCTTAGAATAGCCCAGAGGATAAAATCCACATCCTCTAGCTTTTTGGCAAAATGCTGCTGGACTTGGCCATTTCTTATCTTTAGGCTCCAGGTACCAGCAGCTTCTAGTAGACCTTTGTACCGCTAGTTTCTCTTACCTAGACTTGTGCCTAGAATAGTCCATATGGCCCTTTCCTTTGCTCACTCCTTTCTGAACTTTAGAAGTTTCCAAGGACCCCCCAGAGGTGGACTTAGAAAGCAGCTGATGTTAGAACCAGAGGCCCAGAATGAAAGCTCTCGAGCAAGATGGTTAGCTGCAGGAAGTATAGGTGACCCGGATTGCTTACATTCTGAAGGTGACAACAAGCTTAGTCCTCAGATATTGGCTCATCAATATCACCAGCAAGCTAATGAACATCAAAAATGTTCTTCAGTTATGCTAGTCTTCACAGGAAGAATGCTTAACTAAAATTCTCTCCTAAATTTATTCTTGAATTGAAATCATTCTTTTCTTGACCTCTTTCTTTCACATACAAAATGCAAGTAACCAAACAGTTAAAGAAGCTTGTGTGTCAAAAGCAAAATATTGATACAAAACACCAGTTTGCTTTACATAAATAGTTTTCACATCTTAAATTCATTGAAAAATGCTGAGAGGGATGAGAGAGAGAGAGAGAGAGAGAGAGAGAGAGAGAGAGAGAGAGAGAGAGAGAACTTTCTGACTGACCACATATCAAAGAGGCCTTGAGTCTCTCAAGTCTCTCAGTTTCTTCTTGGCCAACAAGACCTGCTCCCAGCCACACTTTCTTTCACTGTTGACTCTACTCCTGGTTGCCAGTGGGAGACTTTCATGCCACTTTCCTTTGACTCAGCTTGCCATTTCTCACTAAGACTTGGCAATCTGGATTTGGCTTACCTCGATGCTAAAGGCTCGCCCATCCTTTGGAGCCATGTAGGAAGGGAGGCTGGGGTAAGCCTCAGGTCACTGGAAGTCTACCACTTTCAACTATAAGAAGGACTCTTATTGGGGAGGAAAGGAAAATATTAGAGCATAATGGTGTCCTTTAAAACTGTAGTGAGTGCTAGGAGTGGATCTTATAAATTACCTACCTCCTACTGCGAACAGAACTTCCTCTTTGACAGTTCAAGCATGTCAGAAAAAATTATTGCTTCTTGATGTTAAAATAGTAACATTTTATTTTTACTTTTACTTTTTTTCTCTTTTTAAGATGTATGTATATAAAACTTCTTAATGAGGATATAAAGAGAAAGCATATTTTCTATATTATTTCCATCTTTATTACAGCATAAAACTTTGATTTTCATTCAAATGCTTTTAATAATTTATTTCTGTTAAGAAGTTACTCATTGGCAACAACTTTTAGCTTAAAAGGTCTTGTCTCAAGAGAGCTATACTATCACAGTAATCAAAGGAGAAATAAAATATCCCTGCCTTGAAACTTCTAGGGATGATCAGATTATTTCTTTATGTCCTCTTCAAAGTATGGACTACCTCAAATCTAAAAAATAAATAAATAAAAAATACAGAATTAGCCTGGCCCGTGTGGCTCACTGGTTGAACATCGACTTATGGACCAGGAGGTCACAGTTTGATCACCTGTCAGGGCATATGCCTGGGTTGCAGGCTCAATACCCAGTGTGAGACATGCAGTAGGCAGCTGATCAATGATTCTCTCTCAACATTGATATTTCTATCTCTCTCTCACTCTCCCTTTCTCTCTGAAATCAATAAAAGTATATTTAAATAACAATAATAATAATTTTTTTGAAATGAAATAAATACACAGGGAAGAAATTCTAAAGAAATGAAGGTGATTTTACTTAGAGATTTCTTTGTATCAAACTACCAACTATACTAGTAGACCAGTAATAGAAAAAGTTGCCAACCATTAGTGGTGAGTAAATAAAATAGCAGGCATTTTTATGTTGTTATAGAAGTGCAAAAGCTTTTGTGTGTGTCTGTGTTTGTTTCACAATAACACAGTTCACATCTCTGTAGTCCTCAGCAATTTACAAAGGGTTTTCATATTTTATATCGCATGAGCATTATAACTGAGGCCGCTTTGAGGCCAAGGAAGGTGCCTCCCCTAAGACATTTTTATTGAAAAGTTTCTGTTATTCCATTGAAATTTCACTCAATACACCTTTCTGCAATAACTTAATTTTCACTTTCTTTTAAAAATTTAATTAGCCTATTAACTAAATAACTATTTATTGAACACTTTTGTTTGTAAATCACCTTGTCGATTTTGAAATTGAAGTGAATACAATGTACTCTACAAGGAATCTGTGTTTTATTTGGATAAAGAGGAAAAACTAAGCATTATAAAACAATAGTATCCTATCTTATAAAGAGTTAATATGCAAATTGACCATCACTCCAACACACAAGATGACTTCTCCCATGCAGACACAAGATGGCCAGCAGGGGAGGGCAGTTGTGGACGATCAGGCTGCAGGATAGGGCTATTGGGAGGGACCAGGCCTGCAGGGGACGGCAGTTGGGGGGCAACCAGCCTGGCAGGGGGAGGGTACTTGGGGGCAACCAGGCTGGAAAGGGAGGGCAGTTAGGGGTGACTGGGCCTACAGGGGAGAGCAGTTGGGGGTGACCAGGCTTGCAGGTGAGGGCAGTTGGGAGCGATTAGGCTGGCAGGGGAGTGGTTAGGGAGTGATCAGGCTAGCAGGCCGAAGTGGTTAAGGGCAATCAGGTAAGCAGCCAGGCAAGTGGTTGGGAGCCAGCAGTCCTGGATTGTGAGAGGGGTCCCAGATTGGAGAGGGTTAAGACTGGGCTGAGGGACACCGCCCCCCCATGCACGAATTTCATGCACCAGGCCTCTAGTATATATATATAAGGCTAAGTGACCAGCTGACTAGGCAGCAGGTATGATGCACATTGACCACCAGGGGGGCAGACACTTCATGCAGGAGCTGCTGAACTGTGTTGATTTGGCAGTGGTGGTTCTCCGGTGATGCACATGGAACCAGAGAGGAGGGAGCAAGATTCCAGAGTGCATCACCCAAGAACCGCCCTCTTGCAATCCAGGACCCCTCAGGGGATGTTGGAGAGCTTGTTTGGGTCCGATCCCCATGGGCCAGGCCAAGTGACCCTACCTGCCAGAGGGAACTCGCTCACTTTGCAGATGACCTTCCAGCCTCGGCACCACCCCAGGTATGGCCAGGCAGGGAGGGACTGCAGGAGGTGGCTCCAGGGTGTGTCTGGCCCATCTTGCTCAGTCCCACCTGCCAGACACCTTCTAGTTAATTTCCTTTCAATGTGCATGAGTATGTACACTGGGGCACTGGTATATAAATAAAAGTTTATCTCATGTAGTGAATGTAATATACTCAAAGTATCACATATAAATTGAATTATCAAGTGAATAATTGAAGAATGGGTTCCAGTCTGATTGCCCTCAGGCCAAGGATGTGCAAAGCTTATACTTGTTAATTTGAAATTCTAAGCTCTGATACTTATACATTAGAAAGTTTCACACTGACATTGCAAAATTATTTTAGTCAGAACTCATGGCAACATCAGGCCCATATTTCCATATAGTACATGTGAGTGAGTTTAAAAGAGGCAGCTCTATTTAGATAAGGCAGATTTGTCCAACATTGGGGTTTCGTGTAAGGGGCTATCTTGTTACACCCCACCCAGCTCACTCATTGGGATCCTGGTCTCTGGATGCAGTTAAGTTTGCAAGCTCTGTATTAAACTAATAACTGCTATGTACCATTGGAAGAGAGAGATACCACAGGCTCAGTTTCTAAGGTTCTAAAGAACATAAGGATTGGAGGCATTGGGTTTCAGGAGATAGACAACAGGAAAGCATGAGTAGAAAGCACCAGGACGAGAAAGCAGGTGTGTTTCTTGAGGTAAACCAGTTGGCTAGACCACTGTATTAAGTATGGCAACCAAAGGCTCCTCAGAAGGATAGTAACATGAGTTTTCTTTTTACCTAATCTGTTCCCTAAATAATTAATCTACTTCTTTCAGTCAGGATTTGTTTTTCCTGATTGTCTGCTTTGCCTTAAAAATGGTAGAACTCAGTGATTTCCGCCAGGGTGATTTATCCATAGTAGATGTGATCTTCCTGATGTGGCCAATGACTGGTGCGGCCAGAGCCACCACTAGAATAATATACATGGACTTCTATAGAAGATAAATAAAATACTAATACATTTTCGTGTCGCTGCTTCTGTAAGTCCTATTGCATAGCTGTCGAACTGCTGTTCTAAAGGCGAAAAGATGTGTTTCTGGATCACACTGAAGTTGACAGCCTTATAACTATACCTGAGCTTTTATTTGTTTAAAGAATGTGTTGGGATTATATAGCAGGAAAAATATAATCTAAAAGAGGAAAATTTAAGTGAGCTTAACTATTTTCATTTTTCAGAATGTTATTTTGCTGGCTTAATTTCCCCTGAAACTAAATGATTAATATGATTAAAGAAAAACAAAATACAAAAGGACTATTTTTTTGTGTAAAGATGTGAAACCTTTAGAGTGGGACATGTGAAAACATGACAGAAAGTACCTATAAAGTTGCCAGTTGTTATTAATTGTCCCCAAATACTGAACCAGATGTCAAGCTATAAAAATGAATTGTTTTACTTTTGAGGTAATTCAGTTGCCGTGTGTAAATTCAGTGAATACAATGTCTTTATAAGGGACAGTCTTTGTGGAAATAAGTTTAGTGTGCACCTTGGAATGTCCTGCATCTCTTTCCTTTGAAATTTTATCTGGTCCCAGTTACCAGCTGCTCCTAATTTGATTCAGTGGCAGAGAATGAGCTGAGCCTGGATACTCAAACTGAAGCAAGCATACTCCATCAGGCCTCCTTCTGGTGATGTTCTTTATATTTCAGCTGAAGTTTACCATATAGACAGCAACTTTATGAAGTTCTGTTAAAAATACATAAAGCTAAGAAAATATGTGCATAGCCCATGGACACAGGCAACAGTGTGGTGAAGGCAGGGGAGGGGAGCCCTGGGTGGAGGTGGGCAGAGGGGAGAGGACATCTGTAATAGTGTCAACAATAAAATAAAATACGTAACGCAGCATTTATGTAATATATTTTGAACTCTTAGCTGTCAAGGTCACTCGAAGCTTATTAGCTAGTTAAATATACAGGAGTTTCTGCTATAGCTCTTTTTTTATTATTTTAGTTTTTCTTTTCATTTCAGAATCTTTATCAGAAAGCAACTGAACTGGTTCCTTTGGAATAGACTGAGTGTATATCCCTTAAAGTTCTCTGGTTTATTCAGTTCAGTTCATCTAATACGTAACGACCATCTGTATGTGCCTGGCACATTGCATTGCATTGGCCTGGCACTGTAATAAGCATTGGCCTAGAGCAGCAAATATGATGGACAGTTTCCTTGCTTTCTTTCATTTTCCAGGCTTTTGGAGAAGACAGACATTAACTATGGAGAACTAAAAACCCAAATAGTCTTTATAGTTCAAAAGAGTTTCACTGCTCTTATACCCACAGTGCCCTTGGGTGCTGGTCAAGACAAACCTGGGTGTGATCTGCTCTGCTGTGTTCACCACAGGCATCGAGATGTGGCCTGGGGATGCGGCCCAGGTAACAACTCTGGTTCCTGGCCTTTTCCCATCTAGGCAAAGAGCCCTCCATCCATCTAAGGCAGGGGTTGGCAACAGTGGATAGAAGGCCGAATGTGGCCTATTGCCTGTTTTTGTGTGGTCCAAAATGGTTTTACATGTTTAAATAGTTGAGAGCAATCAGGAGAATATTTCATGACACATGAAAATTTCATGAAAATCAAATTTTTGGGTCCACAAATAAAGTTATATTAAAATATAGTTCATTCGTGTATATGTGGTCTGTCAGCTTTCTTGCTACAATTAGCAGAGTTGAGTAGTTAAAACGGAGACCAGGATGGCCTGCGAAGTCAGAAATATCTGGCCCTTTGAAGTTTGCCAATCCCTGATCAAAAGTACCAAGTTATCTATTTTCTGAGTTTTCCCCGCATTATTCACTGTATCATTTGGGCCATGTACTGTACCAGCCCCTCGTCTATTCTTCTGTTCCTGAATCTTTTCTCCAATGAGAGCACAACAGCCTCACTTTATAAAAACTCTGTAACTTACGTTCAAAACATGGAGAGGAGATGGCAGGACTCTAGCGAGCCAGAGCATAGCCCCTGCAAACTTAACCTGTACTCTTTAAGCCTCAGAGCATGATATAATTTATGCCTCTATGCTTAGGGTGTTTCAAGTTTAAGGACAAAAACTCTTTCCTCTAAGTGGCTTTCCCATAACACTGCTATGAATAGGCTGATTATACTATATGCTTTAATAAGAAACTGGCTTTCTAATTTTCTAAAATTATTAGGCATTAAGTTATACAATTTTAAATAAATTTAGCTATCAGCTTTACTTTTTAAATACATATTCTCCTCTAAAATTTCTGAGGATTTCTAAAATCAGGAATACCTAGATAGTTGGAATATTCTCCAAATGGAAAAGTCTGACCAGTATAGCTCACTCTAGTACTTACTTAGTTATCTAATGCAGTTATACTCCATACTTATTGAAACTGCCCAATATATGACAGTTCCATCAGAATGGATTATGTTGCTTAGAAAAAAATTCTTCATGTTTCATGTTTCTCTCCACAAAACAGGCATGATTAACTATAAACATCTAATATCTTCCAGTTTAATATCTTCCTCACACAGTTAGCCATTGGCAGTATTTCCTTATATCATAATTTCACATGCCATTAAAATGCTTACTTTAAAATGTAATGAAAATTTCACTTGATTCTCAGATAACATTGTGGCAAGTGAAATAATTTAAACAACTTTTATTCGATTATTATTTCTGACAAATAACAGTTGACCATGAAGTAATATAGTTTGGGGCCAAGAGAGAATTATTATGTTTAACCTAATTACTTGAATAATATCTAAATGCTTTTACTACCTTTCGAAGACAAGTCTCCTTTTGTTAATACTGAATGCAATTGGATATTTAAATAATATGTGTGAGTAACTGGCATCTTATATTTGGCTTACGAGGAAAAGAAAAAGTAAGCTGTAAAATTGTTCCTCAGAAGATAAAAGAAGCAAAGTTGCAGGTCTTGATGGCTTTTATAGTACAGAGAGCAGGGGCTAGGTGAAACTGAGCTGATACCTCTTCCTCAAATATTATTCATTCTTGGAAAAAAAATAGAATGATCTAATTCCTGACAAGCATGTTTGAAAAACAAAGATAATATGCTAAAGGTAGAACTTTTTTATCTGTGGTTCTGCCAGATAGTTTCTGAGACCAAAGTGGACATGAAAGCAATAATCCGGCCTTGCTCTAGGAGACAGCTGACCTCTTCTCATTGGGCAGAACTGATGCTCATGTGTCACAAAGATGGAAATCGAAATCCAAGCATTTATGTGCTTTTCCCACAGCCTGTGGTTAATTGGTATTTGAACCTGGATCTCCAGGATCTTCTGCTAAGCCTGGGACTAGACCAAGAGGATACGCGGCACAGTGCTTTGACCATCTTGACCAGAACCACAAAGTACTGGAAGTTTCTCAGGAATGGATATTCTCTAACGATTTCCAAACCATAGGTATGTCCTCTTAGGTAATGGCTAGGAAAAGCATGATGCCTCTAAAAGAAATTTTCAAGCCACAGAAACTACAAAGAACTGAGACAATGTTTGACCTTGTACCAACTTAATTTGTGAAATATTGTTCCCTATGTTTAACTCTGCAGCTTTAAATAAGAACACACCTCCTTTGTCCTCAAATGTCTAAGGAACTTCAATATACAATTTCTCTAGGATAGAATAAGAGGCAAAAATATTAACAGATTAACTAATTTAATGAGATTTTAGGAAGGACTACCCAATTGCAGTATTCAACATCTATTTGGCTTCTTTGTATTACACTTGAGCATTACTTGTCTCAAGCAAGACATTGACCCCAAACTCATCTTAGGTGACTATAACTTCAGTTTGACTCAGACATTTGAGTGCCTGCTATATTCCAGAGCCATCATGCTAAGCACTGGGGTGAATGAATTGTGAATTACTCATAGCCTCTGCTCTTTAAAATGTTATAGTCTATTGGAGGAAATAAATTTATAGGTTAATAATTTATATTATATAGTACAGGCACCTACTGGGGGCCATGGGAGAGATACTTAGTCAACTTAGTCCCAATGACAAGAAGTCTCCTGGAAAAAGAAGCTACCCTAGTAAGTTACAGTAGGAGTAAGCTTCATTCGGGGCATATTAGGCAGGAAAAATAGCCTGAGAAAAACCTTAAAGTGTGAAAATGCATAATGTATATATTTTATAGACAGTGAAATATGAGGGGAGAAGGAAGATGAGGCTGAGGAGGAAAGTCAGAGATAGGTTACACAGGGATTTTATGCTGAACTAAACCACTTTATTCTATAGGCAACAGGAAACACCTTAGGAGACTTATGTGGTAATATCTTTATTTGAACTATATTTCTGAGATAATATAGAGAGAGTAGTTCTAAAGGAGGCAAAACTAGAGATGGGAAGAAAAGGTAGGAGGCTGTTGTACATCCCAGATTAGATAGTGAGAACCTGATGTAAGACAGTGACAGCAAGGATGGAGATGGAAACAACAAGATATGATAAATATTTAGAAAATCAAATTCTTGAAGTAAAGCAATTGAATTGGACATGATTGAGGGAGAAAGGAAGTCTAGGGCATGCTTCGATCTAGAAAAAAAGTTGGATAGTTGGACCATAAACAAAAAAAAAAAGAATAATAGAGGAAAATGAGAAGATTTGAAGATACAAGGATAAAAAGGTGAAAGAAATTTGTCAGAGTTCCATAGGAATAGCACCAACCAACATTATATTTTAAAATATTTTTGTCTTTATTTTTCATATATTTTATACATAAAGTTTATACTACATTTAAAATGATTTATTCTCCCTTTTATTTGACAAAAACACTTATAAAGCGTCATTTCATAATATTAAAAATTCTTTTATAACATACTTTTCAATAACTGCATAATATTTCTGTTGATGGATTTACCATAATTTTCTTAGTATTAAACCCGCATGAAATAAAATACTGTTCTAGAAATTGATGAGAATTCCTTGCAAAGGCAGAATTTATAAACTTCATATGAAAATTGAATGGATGCTACCTAAAGATTTCATTAGTTTGAAGTACTTATAAAATATTCCACAAAAAATGAGATCAGTATTTCTCAGAAACAGTCAAATTCACAGGAATTCATCAAATACAATATCTTAGGGTAAAAATATAAAAAATATTCCTCTTGTTTTATTTAAAAGATCAAAATTTGTCATCTGTATTAACATAGTAACAATACTGTATTATGTTTAGGATATGGTCTTGGAGTTTAAAATGATATATATTCAAGAACAAAAACAGTGAGATTTATCATCAATCTTTTTCTTCTTCTCTCTATATGGTTCAGAGGAACAAAGTCTTCAGTTTAAAAAAAAAGTATTTCACCAGAGCTGGCCTTAGACAAATTCGCATTGTCTATCACATGGGATAAAATGCAGTCTAGGTAGCCTCGTGTCCTTCAAAAATAGATAATAAATGAAATACGAGAAACCAATATGACCCTATATTTATAAGTCTCATTTCTTTGTTGGCATAGTCTAGAATTATCAAATATGCAGACAATATTTCCATTATTTTGGGGTTTCTTCTTTTTTTTTCCATTTTCTCAACAAGGAATTTGGTATACATTTTTGCCTTTTGGTTTCATCTTTTGGTAGCTCATGAAAAACGATACGTAGGTGGTTTACACTCAGTGCCAGAATCAACACTCCTTCTGTTCCGAAAAGCTGATGATTTGAAAGCGTTTTTCCTTCTCACAAGGATTTATTCAAGTATTTATATATCTTGTAATAGTTGGCATCAGTAATATTATTCCTTCATATTTTTGGATACTTTTATTTAGAATAACATGCTTCTCAGCCAAGGAAGCAAATTATCTATAAAGGATTGAATACAGCATTATTTCTAATTATTTTTCTTCTGATCACTGTGGAAGTTGCATTTAAATATAGTTCATGTAAATGTCCTATTTTCAAGTGGAAATTCCAGTAGCTCAAGGGGAATATGATGATATATTTAGAACTCTTAATTTTTTACTGACTGATGAAGACCAAGTTCAAAGAACATTCTATGTATACAAAGTATTGGTTTACTGCTGTATGTTTTAGGAATTAACAACTTAGACTTTAAAATTGGGGGGGGGGGAGTTGTGAAATCAGATGTTAAAAGTAGACACTTCAGGTACTTTCTATTTAAAAATAAGTGACAGAGAAAAAATAATCCTCGCTCCTTAATGGCATAGGAGTTGAGATATTCAGTAGAATACACAAGTACACAGTGTTTCTGCAGATTTCAGCGTTTAGAGACTATGTGAGCAACAGCTTTTTCTGTAATATAAAAGTTTATATTTTTCATAATTCCTTTTTTGTGAAACAATATTTTCTGTTCACAAAATTAGTACCCATGACATAATAAAAAAATAAGAGTGTATTTATGGGGAAATAGGTCAGAGTATTTGAAATGGTACCCTCATAGGAAACTTTAATATAAACCACTCAGCAGGATCAGGCTATACCCAGTATAGATTGAAAACACTTGCATTCCTTTTTTTTTTGAGTTGCAATTGATTTTATTTATTTATTTTTAAATTTTGTTTTATTGCTTAAAGTATTACAAAGTGTTAGATAAGTCTCCATTTTTTCCCTTGACCTTCCCCCCTCCTCCCCTACACCCCAGTGTCTTGTGTCCATTGACTATGCTTATATGCATGCATACAAGTCCTTCAGTTGATCTCTTAACTCCCCCTCAACCCTCCCCTGCCTCCCAGCTTACTTGCATTCTTAATTACAAAATGGCAACAGGCATTGGAAATGATTGATAGTCTTTAATATCTGTGAATCAAGCATCATAATAAGATGAACTACTCAAAATTCTACAGCGCAGCATGTGGAGTTTGCACAGATTGGATTGTTGTTTTTCATTAGATCATGTATTGCTGATATACATCGTTGGTCCATAAAATTTGGAAACGTGTATTAGCCATCCCACTGGTCTACCTCTGCCAATGTGGAGGAATACATGAGCCACAGACCCACATAAAGTCAGGAAATGGGGGAAATTATGGGAGGTTACTATTTGAGTGAACCATTAACATAAGGCAATTTTATGATACTTTCTGGTTACCTAGTGATATCTATCTAATAATAGGATAATATGCAAATTGGTCAGGATGCTGTCAAGTAACAACATATCAGCAGGCTGCGTCCCTGCCCCCTGCACTGGCCTGGAGACATGAGGTTAGAGTCCCCAATCCGGACAACCCAAGACATGAGGCTCACATCCCCGTCCCCAGCAATGGTCCTGGGACATGAGGCTCGCATCCCCAATCCTGGCAATAGGTCGTGGGATGTGAGGCTCACATCCCTGCTCTGACAATGGACCCGGGACATGAGGCTTGCGTTCCTGGCCCCTGCACTGGCCCAGGAGTCCGCAAGTGCATGGAAAGACCCCTCTGCTGTGGGCCCGGCCGGGGGTCTGCAGGTA
>PVJC01034275.1:0-18962 GCA_004026665.1 Murina feae | reverse complement strand
CGGGTCCCAGATACCTGCTACCTGTCAGTGGTCCCTCTGAGTCATCTATGTGTCCTAATATTTCTCAGCTGGTTACCTGGGAGGTCTGTTCACAGCCTCCGACTCTCTCCGTGACAATGAGTCTTGATGCTTTGATACCTCGCCCGGGGGCTGACCAGCGACAGCTCTGCTCATGACCTAGAAATGGCTTTCACACCATTTCAGACCAAACGACAATGCACTGTGAGGTGTCAAAACTACAGGCAATTCAAGGTTCAGGGCCCACAAGTAGCGTTTTTAAAAAATTATTTTTTAAAATTCCTCACCCCGGGCGTGAAGATATTTTTTTTTCCACGACAGTGGAAGGAGGTCGGGGGGAGGAGAGGGAGACACACGTCGATTGGTTGCCTCCTGCTCTGGCCCCAACGAGCGGGCCAGGAATTGAACCTGCAACTGAGGTATGTGCCCTTGACCCAGAATCAAACCTGCGACCTTTTGGTCCTCGGACCGACGCTTTAAATCTTGCGTGAAACCAGCCAGGACCACAAAGTTTTACTGAAATCCAGCCAGGCCGCCCCACTTGGGTGTTGCTCAGAGCTGCTTGCAAGTGAGCAGAGGGGAATCGTTACAGTCAGAGACAGCACGGCCAGCAAGGCCTCAAATAGTAACCATCTGGCGATTTATAGAAAAGGCGGTTGATTCCTGTCCTCAGCTCTTGGGCAGCCCCGTCCCCCATTCTGCGTTCAGGATCCTTAGGGGTCCGGGGTCTGTGGTGTTCAGACACGGTGCAAGCAGCGACCCCTGGACTTTGCAAGAGTCGCATTCAGCCCGCCAGGCTGACCTGCGTGGGGCAGGGATGTTTGGTCTCTGACGGGAGTCAATGAGGCAGAAGAGAAAGGACGGCTCCCGCCCCTGTGGGCAGGACCAGGGACTCGGAGCGGAAGAGCTGGACTTTCTCCTGAGGGAGATGGGGAGCTACGCCTGGAGTGGGAGCAGAGCGTGGAAACGGGGACAGGACCTCTGTGACCTCGGGCTTCCATCCATGCGGCGGTGCAGGGGCCAGAATACGGGCCTCTAGGCCTGGCGTCTGCGGGGAACAGTGCTGCAGACGGTGATGGGAGGATCTCATGGGAGAGGTCCGGGCACGGATAACACATGGGGCCGTCTGTTCCCCCACGACTACCCCAAATCCAAGCAGGCTCCGGGGGAGGGAGGCAGCAAGGATTTGGGGGTCAGGGGTGAGGCGGGGATCCTCTCCCTTGGGGGACATGCTCTAGGTTCCTGCCATCTCTTTTGTTGTGGTGCCGTCATTACGCTCTCACTGTGGCTTTGCCCTCAGAGCGCCCTTTACGGAGGGAGGCAGAGGGCAGCAGTGAACCCTGCAATCTATCTATTCTAGTTATGAATTCTAGAAGCACAAGGGAGGAGCTGAGAGAGAAACTGGGGCAGCTTTGGTCGGGGAGGATGATGAGCCTCTGAGGAGGGGATGTTTGGACTTGGACCTGAAATAGAAGGTGAGGGCTTGTGGGGAGTGAAGGAAGGGCTGTCTGAGCAGAAGGAACAGCATGTGCAAAGGCCCTGCGGCAAGACTGGACCTGTTGTGGTGGAGGCTGTGGGGGCTGGGCCACATGGGACCTCATGGCCTTTGGGGAGGGTGTGTAAGGGATCTGAGCCTCTCATTTCACAGTCCCCGGGGCTGCCCTGGGTTGGGGCACTGAGACACCAGCAAAAAACTTCCACTGCACTGCCTGAGCCTTAGAACATCTCTGGTCCGTCCACTGGTGAACCCGCCTGGCATGGGGCTGGCGTGAGCCGAGGCAGGAAGGGCCACTGGTCTGAGCAGGAAAGTTCCCAAAACACACGGGCCTCTGGGTCAAGTGGACCGTCCTGCCTGCCCTTCTAAACCACAGAGCCTGGCAGGGCCTGAAGGTGATACGCCAGCAGGAGGCACCTCCTGGGGTTAAGCCTGGCAGGGGCACCTGGGCCAGACCCAGAAAGTCTGCACGCGGAAAACATGGTCTCATGTTTCTGGCTGGGTGTTGTTGGACTCCGGAGAGGCCTCAGCCCTGGCAGCCAGATACAGATGCCCTCAGCCCATGGGGTCAGGACTGGGTCAGGGAAAGGGGGGTATTAGAGGTGAGGTTTTGAAGGATGAATAGAAGTTTGCCAGCAAGATAAAAGGCATCCAGGAACATGTAAGAGGCTCCAGTTTGGCCTCATCTGGCCTCCACGGCTGAGGGGCCCCAGACTGTCTCTGACCCACAAGTGTTTCTCCCACTTGATAAGGAAGAGGCTCTGAGATCAGACCAGCCCAGGTTTGAATCCAGGCTTTCCCACTTTCTGGGTGACTCTAGGCAAGTGAGGCCACACCAAGATTGGTCCCGGTTTACAGAAGAATAAACTGAGGCTCCACCCATCTTAGGATGCAGACGAAGTCAAAGCTGGGGCCTGTGATCCAGACTGGGGGTGGGCAGGGGGCGGCTGAGAATCAGGAGAGGGTGGGTCATGCCAGGCCATTATCCTGAGGCCCGAGAGATGGCAGTGGGGGCGGGAGGAGCAGCCTGGCCAGTGGGCATAGCAGGTGCAAATGCCCTGCGGCAAGAACCTATTTGGGAGCTTCGGGGGACAGCAAGGAGGCAAGTGGGCTGGAGGCCCGTAAGCGATGGATGGCAGGTGGGCAGGTGGAAGGAAAGGAGACGGCCGCGTGAGCCTTGGGGACCGAGAGGAGCTGTGGTGGGTTTGGAGCCGGGAAAGATGGAATCCAGAGTGACCACTGGCAGCGGAATCGGGGTGGACCTGGGGATAAAGAGACCTGGGGGGGCTCCCACTTGCCGGCACCAGGCAGGACAAACCAACCACGCCAGCGCAGGCTGGTAGCGGCCGGCACACACAGCTACCCACTGCTGACAGGCACCCCGCCAACACCAAACCCAGACACAGAGCGATGCACGTCTGCTTCCCACACACTGAGGTGCGTAGACTCACACGCGAGGTCCACATAACACGTGCGCACACACCTCTGGGTGGCTCCACCGGCAAGGCCGACACGCAAACACACGGGTACACCCTGTTAGCACAACCTCCTTCCAGGCCTCCTGATCACCCCCCCCCCCAACATCATGAGGAAGCTCAGGAAGCGCTGCTGGGGGCTCCCTGAGAGCCAGCTTCCTGTTTTCAAAGAGGCTGAGAACTGCTGATGGAATGTCCTGGAGGCCCCCCCGCAGCCCGCCCACTGTCTCAGCACCCCCATCCAGTCCCACACCTTACATCCTCTCTCTCATGCCCACTATTGACCCCATCCTACAGTGAGATCAGGTTCCAGATGAGGAAACTAAGGCTCAGAGAGGTGTTGCCACTAGCCCAGGGTCACACAGGAAGAAAGAGGTGGAGCCCAGAGTCCAGACGCTGAGCTCTGACCTTCCTTCCTCTGGGACACCGTGCCTGCCTGGGTGAGGGTTTACAAACAGGGAATCACCTTCCTGCCTGTCCTGTGGCTCCCAGGTTCCCAGGCTCCTAGCAGCTGCAAGCCCTCCCCGTATTCACCATCCCCCTGCCCATCTCACCATCTGTCCCCCAGAGAAGGGCCACCTACGTCACAAACATTAATGGGACGTCAGCTGCAAATAAAACAGACCCGGTCACCATTGGGGCTGAGGTGGGGAATACCCAGCCCAGGAGCAAATAAACAAACAGGGCTGCTATGCCCTCTCTGCATTCCAGCCCAGCCAGCTCTATCTTGCCTGCTGTGGCTGCACAGCTGTTCTCTCTACCTGAATGCCTCGCTCCCTGGTGAACTCCTCTTCATCCATCAAAGCCCTAACTCCAATGAACTTCTCTCTTGGAAGCCGTCCCAGCACCTACCAGTCCCCTCCTTCCCCATGACTCCACTAACTCCACGGGGCTGGCAGTATCTGTGGATTCCACCACAATGTCGGTGGGATTCTGTTCCGCTATCCTTGTCATGATGGCAAGAAGCCCCATCATCACCTCCAGGGAGCCCCCCTACTCCCAGGATGATTGGCTCAGCCAGACAATTCCCGCGTCTGTGGTGACAAAAGGCTCTAATTGGCCAGATTTGATCACATGTCCGCTTCTGGACGTGGCTGCTTTTGCTCACTGAAGGCAGGCAGGGAGAGTAGGTGCCCTCAAGACTCGGAGGTTCCTGCCTGCCCCATCCTGGCTGGTGGGCCTGGGCAAGTCACCTGTTCTCTGTGCCTCAGTTTCCCCACCTGTGAATGAGGCTCATCAGGGCTGAGATGTTGGAGCGCAGAGCAGTCCTCCCCTCCCTGTTCACCCAGTAGCCCTCATTCTCCATTGTCCTCTGAGTCTCCCAGACAGCTGCCCAGCGTGGCAGGCACAGCGGCCCACGTGCTGAGTCACCCACCCTCCTGGGCCCCTGCCCAGCCTGAGGCTTTCTGGGGACTTTCCTGGCCTTCCTTGAACATCAAAAATAAAGTGAAGGCTCCAGGACAGGGAAAGGGAGGGCAGAGACCGCGGACAGGTCTGCGCGCATCCTGGCGTCGATTCAGGCCCACGTCCTGCTCCCCCGTAACACGGAGGCCGTGGCACTTCCGCTAGAACGGGGACTCTGCACGTGAACACCCCTCAAGCCCTCAGCCGGGGCCGTGGGCGCCAGGCTGGAGTGAGCGTGCTCATGGCTGTTGCACCTGTTTGGACAGGTGTGAGCATTCTTGGTGCCTGTTCACTGGCCCGTTTCGGAGTGTCTACGTGTGTATGTGCATGTGTGTGCTTCTGCACATGTGTGCACTAGGGCTGTCCTGTGTGCAGAGCCCTGGGGAGCCCCTTGCTGGAAAAGGTGCACCTTGTGGAGGATTCCCTGGGCAAAGGCTGGAGGGCTGGGAGACTGTTGGTGCAGGGGTACAGGGAGCAGCAGGGGGCTGCAGGGAGCAGCAGGGGTGCAAGGTCGGGCCGGCTGAGGGGGATGGGAGCTGAGTGAGTGAGCCTGGGCAGCTTCAGCAGCTGAGCTTTGGGAGGAAGTGACGTCAGTTCTGAACTATTCACTGAACACCTACTCTGTGTGCCTGGAGCAAGGACACAGCAGGGCTCCAGGGCAACAGAAACCACAACAAACAACTCCGCAGCTATGTCACTCTGGGGAAGGGGAGAGATCCGGAAGCAAACGCACCAGGCCAGGGTAGGGGACCTCATGGTCTTTGGGGACCTCAGAGACCAGGAGAGTGTCCGGAGGAGGTGGTGTGTGGCCTGAGGCCTGCAGGAGAGAAGGTCCCGGGCAGATCTGGAGAGAGGAAGCTCCAGGTAAAAGGCATAACAGGTGCAAAGGCCCTGAGGTGGGGACGAGCTGGTAGAGGGACCCAATCCAGGAAGATCTAATCCCGCAGCAGGGAGGGGAGGCAGCAGGGAGCATCCCTGGTGGGGAGCAGGGCCACCAGGACAGGCTGTCCTGTAACTGGAGCCCAGCAGGAAATTGTCCTCCCTCCTGTCTACCCTCAGCACAGCCTGCTCAGGACAGAATGTGCCGGGAGGAGAGGCCAGCGGTGGCTGTGTCTGGTGGCTGGAGCAGGGTGGCGGGAGGATTCCTGAACAGCAGCCCTGCTGGGCTCCCTGCCAGCAAGAGTGCAAAACAAGCAGTAGAAGCTCTGCTGCCTGTCACCCCAGGCCCTGGGCCTTGCGCAGCCACAGCAGGGGACAGAGATGGCGAAAGGGCCAGAGACCAACAGAGATGGAGAGATGGTGACCGTGAGAGGTGACGAACTAGAGACAGAGAGACAGTGAGAGAGACAGAGATGGTGAGGGACAGAGGGAGGAGGACACAGACAAGAGAGACAGATAGTGAGTCAGAGACTGAGAGAGACAGAGAGACGATGACCAAGAGAGACGGTGAGGCAGAGATAGTGAGAGAGACTGAGGCAGCAGTGAGAGCCAGACAGGCTCTGAGTGGGTGCCAGGTCTGATCTGGGGGTCCTGGGGACCAGGGCAAGGCAGCGACACCCCCACCTCCACCAGAAACTTTGTTTACACCAGAATAGGGAAGGAGTCCCCTCCGGCCACTCAGTCAGCCACGCCTGCCATGTCCTGGGGCCAGGGACACAGATCTCACCCAGCCCTGCCCTCCAAGGTTCAGAGAAGTAAGTGAATATTTAAATAGGAATTTCAGAGAGTGAAGACAACAAGGGGAGGGAATGATGGGCGCCTGTATGGAGACATCAGCCAAGAGGTTGGCATGTCCCTGAAAAGACGAGGCTGGGAATAAAGAGGAGCCAGCCATAGGGAAGAGCCTGCAGCAGAAGGAACATGTGCAAAGGCCCTGGGGTGGGAACCAGCTGTGGGTGTTGGAGTAGCAGCCAGGGATGGAAAAGGAGCTGGGTGAAGAGAGAGGGGGAGGTCTTAGAAGCCTGGGGAGAGGTGGGATTGTATTTTAGGAGATTTGGCCACTCTCCTCTATGCCCTAAGGAAGTTCCCTGGATTCTGGGCTGCCCAAGCCAGCTGCATCCCGGTTATCAATGATCTGAAACAGAAAATCCATCTCCTCTACGGACCAGGCTCCGCACGGCTGCAGAGGCAGGACTCCCAGGGACACGGGTGGCTTGTCCTCCTGAGCCTGCTGGGGGAACCTTTTGTAGAATTGCATCTACACCCGCTGTTGCAATAAACACCTGAGACTCGTCTCCATTTGGGAACTGGGCCTGGCATCATGCGCTTCCTGGGCAACGGGGAACTCATCCTCTAGAGGCTGCCACTCTGGGGGCTGGGTGCCTCTGCTGTGGAACGGTCTTCCCCGGTCCCAGTCTCAGGGACATTCAGGTCTGGCACCCTCTGAGCTGGGTGCCAGGCCAGCTGCCCAGAGCAGATGCTGCTGGACAGGGAGTGCTGGGTGGACCCCAGGGTCAGGAGCAGCTGGAAATCAGGGCCCAAACTCAGATGAAGGAAGGAGATGATGGAGGCTGTGGAGGGGAGGTGTCCCAGAGTCTCAGATGGAGAAACTGAGGCTCAGAAGCAAGTGCCCTGACCATGGTCACACAGCAAAAGTTCACCCCAGATCTCCCAGTGTTGTCCCTGGGTCCCCCACCCCCCGCCCCCACATACCCATCCCTGCCCCTCAGCCCCAAGGACCATCCTGAGTGGCCAGTTAATTTTCACAGCCTTAGGCCTTAGGCCGGCTGGTGGACAGTCTAGGATCAGACCAGGGCTTTCATTGGGCCTTGCCCCACGGGGCAGGACCTCAGAATCTGAGGTAGAACCTGAGCTGCTGGCTCTGCAGGAGCAGCAAGGGGGGTGTGGCCTCCTAAGTTCCAGGGCTGTTTTGAGTGGCAGGTCCCTCAGTTCCTACTGTGGGACCCTGGGCAAGTCACCTCTCTCCATTGGACTCACTCTCCCCACCTGCAACCCCAGGAGAATGACACCTCCCACCACACGGGCTGCCTTCTAATGCCTTGAGTGTCCACACAAACCCTGTGCAATCAATCGGTCCACGTAAGCCCCAGTCACAAGCGCCGAGACGTGGAAACGACTCAAATCCCCATCAGCCGGTGAATGGATGAACCGTGGCGTACTGCTCAGCCAGGAGGGACGCAGTGACAGCCACAGTGTGGGTGAACCTCAAAAACATGCTGTGTGAGAGGCCAGAGGCCACAGAGTGTGATCCCATTGATATAAAGTGTCCAGGACACGCAAACCTACACAGGCAGAAAGCAGATGACTGGTTGCCAGCGGGTAGGAGAGGGGTGGGGAGTGACTGCTAAGGGGGATGGGGTCTCAACGTGGGGTGAGGAATGTTCTGGAACTAGACAGAAGTGACGGTTGCACAATATAGTGAATGTGCTGAACACTACAGAATTGTTTACTTTAAAATGGTTCCTTTTGCGTCCTCACTGGTTTGGCTCAGTGGACTGAAGGGTCCCAAATTCAATGCCAGTCAAGGGCACACGCCCAGGTTGCCGGCTCCACCCCCAGTTGGGGGCCTGCAGGAGGCGGCCGATCCATGATTCTCTCTCATCATGGGTGTTTCTCTCTCCTTCTCCCTTCCTCTCTGAAATCAATAAAAAATATATTTAAAATGGTTCATTTGATGAAATGGGAATCGTAGCTCAAAAAAAGAAAGAAAAGAGCCCAGACTCAGGATCTCCCTGCAACCCAGAACCCTATCCAGCCCAGCCTCTTCCTCTCCCTTCGCTGGGAACAGAGCTTCCTGTCCTTCCCCGCTCACGTTCCTAGCACCTGTGGCTGCACCAGGGGAGAGGTGAGGGCTGTGGAGGTCTGGCTGCAACCCGAACTCAGCCTCCCTGGGTGTCCCTGAGCCTCAGTTTCCCCTTCTGGACAATGGGCCCCTCAACGCTCTTTGGCCTGGAATTGGATCAGGACGGTAGTCAAGGCTACCCCAGCTTCCTCAGCAGCTGCGGGGAGAGAAACCAACAAGCCTCGTCTCTTCCTCCACACTTTTATTTAAAAAAATAATAACTGTACAAAAGAGAACAATTTAAGGCTTAAGAATGCTGAGACCCAGACCAGGACTCTGCCCCAGCCGGGGCCAGCACACTGCAGTTGGGGGCTTATCCAGCCATCCCCTCCTGCTTTGTCCCTCTGGACACAGGGGTCTGCGGAAGCACACTGGCCCTGCTGTGTCACCCCAGGCTGACCTCTGTCCCAGGGCCTGGTTGAAGGCTCTGCTGTCATTATTTTGAAATTCTTAATCCTCCTTGAACAAGGCCCCCACACTTCCATCTGCAAGTGATGTAGTAGGTCTTGTCTGTCCCGCCTCAGAGCCTGGGTTTCCCAGCCACACAGCTGTGTCTGAGCAGCGGCCAAGAGAAGTCCTCAGGCAGTCTCAGCCTGGGGTAGAATCTCCAGCTTTCAGAGGCTTCAAAGGCTGGAGCCGCTGCCCCTGCCACCCACCACCCACGGGTCCCCCGTTGCTCCAGGACCTGCTTCCCTGAATGACTCATTCCTGGGCCCGACTGCTGGACCTTGCAGTGCAACCTCGACGGAAGCACTTGCCCTCTGAGCCCAGTTCTAAGATGAAGGGGGCAGTCTCCAAACGTCACTCGGCTTTGACCTTGTCTGACTTCTCCTCTCTCTTGTTTGCCAAAGCTTTGGCTAAAATGCCCTTTCCTCCAGGAAGTCTTTCCTGATTCTCCCTGGTCTCTCTCAGGCCTCCCTCTGGTCCCACTAGACTGGAAGTATGTGTGCCCGGCTGTGTCTCTCCCAGACTGGAGGCTCCTGGGGAACCCAGGCCTGTCCACAGGCCAGCACAGACGGCTTGAACAGTCACTCGGATCCTGCACCAGCCACTGGATGCCTTACAAGGACCAGCTCAGTCAGATGCCAGATTGGCTCTTCCTCTGTCCTGGGCAAAGAGCCCTGCCCCGTTCCAAAACTTGATTTCCCAAACTTCAACCAGCCAGGCGATGGGTCTCTCCTGGGCCAGCCACTCCCCGTGTCCACGGAGGCTGGAAGCACCTGTGCAACCTCATCCCTGGAGGTATCTACTTCCACTCCCGCTCAGCAGGTCATGCTGCGTGGCCTCATGGCTTCAGAGGGGGGGTTTGGATCCTCCTGAGGAAAACAAACCCATCAAGCTCAGGGGGCACCAGAGGAACCCCTCCCTGCCCTGATCGCCTCCAACCCCAAGAGCAGACTGGGCTCAAGGCTGGTTCAGGCTCTGAACGTGTATATTCACAGGACTTTCATCAACATTTAAAACTCCTGTGTCTCCCACCTCCCTGGGGCCTGGAAAGGCGTGGGGGCTTCCTGGACCCCCAAGCTCACCTCGGAGTAGAGGGGCGGCGGGCGGTAGCGGAACTCTTGGATATAAGCGAAGAAGGGGCCTTCGAGGCTCATGTCGGAGTCCTGAGGTAGAGGAAAGGGGCCCTGCCCCCCAGCTGCCACGTCACCTGCCACCACCTCTGAGTACGCTGGAGGGGCTGGAAATGAGAGCCGAGGGAGTGAGGGTGGTGGTGGGCGGGGAGCCCTGGAACTGGGGACAGTGGCTAGGAGCCTGCTCGTACCCATTCTGGGCTGCTGGGCTGTGTGTCCTCAGCCAGGGATTCGTGGGGGGTCCGTGGCTGTCAATGTGATTAGCACTGGGGAGGGCATGTTGGCCTGGCACCTCTACCCCCCTACCCCAGGGACACCAGGAAGGGGCACTCACCCTCAGGCTGCTCTGGCAGGGCCCCCAGCCCCCAGTCTAGCAGGAAGCTGGCATGACTGCCCACGCTGGACGAGCGGCCGCCGAAAGGATGCAGGGGGACAGTGCCGATGACCAGCGGCAGCTCCAGGAGCAGCTTCGAGGTGCCCGGGATGTCCACGCAGACCTGGAGGAAGGAGCCGTGATGGAGGGTTCCTCAGCTGGGGGCCCCAGCTCCAGCCCTGGGGGACCCTACCTGGGGACAGAGCAGACGCACCCCCCCCCCCCCCCCCCCACCTCCCATGATACTCCACCTTGAGGGCGTAGTCCACATGCAGCACTCGGCAGTGCAGGATGGAAGGGCCCACGGGGGGGATCCGAAGCGCCCGGCCCTGCCACAGCGCCCGCCGCCCCGGGCCCACAGGCTCGCCCGAGAGACTGGCCACCACCGCGTGCTTCTGCTTGCGGGCGCCTCGCGCCATGAAGGTCTGTGTCTGGACCACGACAGCTCGCGGCAGCACCGGGCGGGTGGAGCTGTTGTCAATCTCCGCGAACACAGGGATCACCTCGCCTGTAACGGGAAGCGGCAGGGCCTCAGTTTCCCCGCCTGCAAGCCCTGACTCGGGCCCTCCTCCCCGTCGGGCCGCTCCCGCCCGCTACCTGGCGTGTAGCCCTTGCGGTCGATCTTGGCCGAGAGGGAGACGAGGCCGCGGTTACTGTACCAGGATCGGGCGACCTTCTCCCGGGCTCCTGCCTGAGGGGCCTGACAGGGTGGAGGAAAAAGACACAAATGGGTCGCCGTGTGGGGCTTCCAGTGGGGGGAGACCCGAGTTCGGGCCCAGCTTCCTGGTCTCTTTTCCACAGTCTAGGAAATACCTGCAAAAGGGATCTAGGAACCCGACCCATCTCATGGAGCTAAGATGGAAGCGAGCGAGCAAGTAGTGATTAGTGCTCAGCAAGCCAGTACCATTTGTGCCCTATTTAACAGAGAGGGTGAGACAGTTGCTCTGAGCCACAAAGCAAATTGGAGCAGCTGGGATTTGCACCAGGCTGCACCGACTCCACAGACATTCCCTCGCCTGCCCCCCTCCCAGCCAGGACCCCACTGTGACCCGCACTTGGTGACAATTTGTGAATGGGGTGAGGAGCCAGCTGGAGTCCCGGGCAGCCAGGGCCCTGGGCTGCCACCCCACCGCCCCAGGGCCAGCCAGCCACACACCAGCAGGGTAGGGGTGTTGATGTCCACAGGCTCGATAACAGTAAACACCTTCCGTGCCCGGCGGGCAGGAACCCAGGGCCGGTGCAGGGTGGCCTTGATGCAGTAACGGACACTGCCGTGTTTGCCCTCGAATGACGTCACCAGCGTCCTGGGGTGGAAGGAAGGGGTTCAGGGGGGTGCCATACAGAGACTAGCAGGTTGGGGATTCCCAAGGACGGGGGCTGGAGAGACAGAGACACTCCTGAGGGCCTCCCAGTGGAGACAATCTTGGGGCTCACAGGTCCCCAGATAGGAAGCAGTGGAGCCCCAAACCTGGTGGGTACTCCCCCACAATCCAGCAGCACCCCAGATGACTTACGGAGGCAGCTGGAAGCTGAATGGGAACTCGTGGCGCCCAGCAGGCAGCGTGGTGGTCTCTCCAGTATCTGCGGGGAGGAGCGAGAGGGGGTGGCTCAGTGGCTGAGAGGTTCGCAGGGCACGCAGCCCCTGCGCCACGCAGGGGTCCCTGGCTGTACCTGGCCCGAGAAGCGTGGCACGGTGGCTCAGGACCTCCACGCGCTCGCTGTAACTCTGCGTGTACGCGGTGCTAGAGCCGGAGCTGCGTGACTCGCTCCAGTGCACGTGGGCGCGGCCCCGCGCGCGCAGCCTCAGGGCGCCCACGCGCGCCGGGCCCGCCAGCTCCAGCAGCACCCGGCCGGCGACGGCCTGGCCGCCGCTGAACACGGGGTCGGCGCCCGCGCTCGCGTCGTCCAGCTGCACCACGAATGCCTTCACCTTGTCGAACAGCATCGCGCCGGGGATGCAAACCCCAGACACGTGGGCCCTGGCCTCGAATCCCTGACACGGCGGAGCGAGGTGCGGAGGCCACGGCTTCAGGTCGCGAACCCGCCCGGTTCGCGCGGGAGCACTGACCGAGCCAGCCCGGCGTTCCTCGCCGCCGCCGCTGGCGCCGCTCTTATATCCCGGGCGGGGCGGGGTCGAGACACATGCCCCGCCCCCGAATGGAACACGCCAATGGCGCGGCGAGAGGCGTGGCTCCGCCCAGGCGTGCAGCAAAATAAACTCCCAGACTCCGGGGCGGCCAGCCCTCCACCCTCGCGGACCCTGGGGTGAAACTGAAGCACTGGACACCAGATTCCGTCTCTCGCGGATCCCGGGGGTAAAAAGGGGAAACTGAGGCCAGGAAGCGGGGCCCGAGCCCGAGGTCACTCAGAGAGACCATTCAGTCCTTTGGCTTCATCGTCAACCCGCCACTATTTGTAGATCTGACCGGGACATGTCCAGCCAGAGCCGATCGGGGCGCTGAGAGCCGAGGTCACCCGGGCCTCAGTTTCCCCCTCTGTGCAATGGGGAGGGATGAGGAGGTCGGTGGGGCCTCCCTTTCCTCCCCGGGAACCTGCTGCCCCCCTCTTCTGATTCAAACCCCCGCTCAGCTGCGTGACCTGTACTGGTGACAACCTCGTGGAGCCTGCGTTCCCACGTGCGCAGGGCCAGAAGAACATAAGCCCCCATCTCAGAGGCCGGAAGAACATAAGCCCCCATCTCAGAGGCCGGAAGAACATAAGCCCCCATCTCAGAGGCCGGAAGAACATAAGCCCCCATCTCAGAGGCCGGAAGAACATAAGCCCCCATCTCAGAGGCCGGAAGAACATAAGCCCCCATCTCAGAGGCCGGAAGAACATAAGCCCCTATCTCAGAGGGTTGTGCTTAGTGTCGCTCCTCCTGGACTCTTCCCAGAGCCTTGTTCCCGGGTCACCAACGCGCCGCCACTCGGTAGCGCCAAGCCGACATTTCTTTGCCAAATTCCAGCCCCGGGCAAATGCCCCCTGGTTTGGGGGACTTTCAGGCCTAGTCCTTGTGCCCGCTTTGGGTACCTCCAGCCCTGGTCCCCTCACAGATAGAGCCGAGTGCAGGGGACGCTCCAGGCACCCCGGGTCCAGGGCTGCGATGTGACCTCGGGGCGGGGACGATCCTTCTCTGGGCCTCAGTTTCGCGAGAGAAGAATCCTACGTGGGAGTTTTTAAGCCGCGAGTTGCCTCCTCGCGATCTACGGGGGACCTGCGCCCTCTCCTGGCAACGAGATGCACTGCCGCCCGAAGCCATGCCTCCCTCGGCCGGCCCTTTGAGTCTGGCCCAGGCCACTCAGGTTCGCTCCCCTCAAGGCCCCCCACCCGCAGTGGAGGCGGTCATCACCAGACAGGGTCAGCCCGCGACAGTGGTCACAGCTTCACCTCTCCAGTGCCGTGAAGAAGCCACAGTGAGTGGGACCAAGGGGCCTGTAGGGTGAGAGCAGCCCCAATTGGGCTTGAGCTGCGGGAGAGAGGAAGTTCCTCTGGGGCCCCTTCCTGCCACACCCCATGCCTGCGAGCCTCGGCTTCCACAGCTGGTCAGGCCAGGGTCCCCCAAACCGGGGGGCTGTTTGCGGCCCGGTCTGAGCTGCCTCCTGCTCTGCGTATTTTACACGTGGGCATGGAAGGGTCAGCCAAAGAGGCCCATGCCCTCCAAAGCCCGTTCTGTGGCCCCTGTTCTGCTCCTGACCGGCCATTTGGCCTGAGGGTGGGGGACTGAGGTTTGCCAGGGTAAGACTCCCAGCCTAATGTGACCTCACCCCAAGTCTCCTGCCCCTCACCTGCAAAGGCCACCAGAACTCCAACTCGGGGAAGAACTCGCCCCAGCAAACACTGTGGGCTACACTGCGGGGAGAGTGCACTGGCTGAGCGACACAGTGGCCTTCGCTGGAATCAGGGACCCCAGGCTTGGGGCTAACAGGGATCCTGGGGTCCAGAGGGAAGGATCTCCTTGCCGCGCCCAGGCATTCCCCCAGACGGAAGCCTCCCCCCACCGCACAGCCTCTAAACCAAGGGCGTCTGTGCTCTGGAAGGTGGGTGCCCAGACACGGGGAGGGACCCAGCAAAGAGGGGGTCGGGGGTGAATGTCCCAGTGGGAGAGTGGAGACACTGGGGAGAGGGTGCTGAGGGAGTCCTGGCTACAGAGTGGGAGGGTGAGCGGCTCACCTCGCAGCAGCAGCTGCCGCCGCCGCAGGTATGTCTCGACGGCCGTGAAGTCGCTGGAAACCGCGTTGATGCCCACGCTTCGGCCCTGGAGCCAGTGCGTTGTCGCCCCGCCGCGAGCGGCCACCTCGAGCGCTCGCACCCGCAGCGGCGCCGCCGCTTCCAGCAGCACCCGGCCGCGCAGCAGCTCCCCGCCGCGGTAGGCGCCGCCCCGCTCCAGCTCCAGCGCGAAGCTGCGGACGCCCCCGGGGCGCATGGCGCGGGCCTGGGCGCACGGCCGGGCGCGCGGCCACCGGGCGCACCGCGGGCCTTCCGGGTCTCGGGCCCGGTCCCGGCCGCCCCGGGCGCCCGCGCGCTTTCTCCCGCTTCTGCAAACTTATGCAGATGCCCTGGGCCCGGGGCCGACTTCCTGGTTCTCCCCGCCCTTCCCCGTGACGCACCCGGGCCCGCCGGGACGTGCTGCCCGTGTGCCCGCGTTGTTGACTTTGCCACCCCCCAGCGCGGGGCGGGCCCTGTTTTTGTAGGGTCGGCGCTGATGAGTCAGAGGCGGACGGACGGGGCGGGGGCGGATGTGGCTGGATGTGTGGGGGCAGCCCCGAGCTGTGCCTTGAGGTCTCACGCGTCCCCCCACCTGGCGCCTTTGCCCCTGGGGTGCTGCCCCAGCCCCCTGTCACCTCCTCCCGCCCCTGTCACTTACTGGTTTTTCCTCAAACACGCCAAGCTCAGGTCTTGCCTCTTGGCCTTTGCACTGACTGTTCTGTTGCTAGGAACGCCCTCCCCAGATCCACCGCCCAGTCCCCTGGTCATGGAGCCTTGTTTACTTCTTTATGCTCAGATCTCTGTGACTGCCAGGTGTCTACTGTGGCTCCTCCACAGACTGGCTGCACCCAAGGGTGGGCACCCTTTTCTCCTCACCGGATTTCACAGATAAGGAAGCAGAGGCCCCCAGAGGGGCGGCCACTGCCAGAGGTACCCAGGGATGGCAGAGCCACAACTCGAACCCAGGTCTGACAGCAGCCCACTCCACACCCTTCTCTCTTGCACCCAACCTAACTCCCCCAGCCAGGTGCCAATGGCTGTATCAGAGGCTGCCAGGGGCCTGGGCTGTCTGCTGGGCCCAGATTAGCCTCTGCAGGGGCCAGGGTTTCCCTCTGCACCCCCATCAGGGCCCAGCGTCTGCCTAGTGCCTGCTACTCCCAGCCTGATCCCAGCACCCTGAGCCCAAGGCCTGGAGGGATCTTTCTGATTCTACTCGTGTCAGGAAACTTCCCTTCCAGCCCACCCCAAATGGGCCACTTTAACCCCACACCTTCCCCAACTCACACCAGCCCCCCATGAAGTGTCCTCCCCCAAGTCTGGGTTCTTCATGGTGGCCAGTGGGTCCCCAAGTTTGAGTCCTGGCTCACCACTCCTCACTCCGTAGCCCCAGGCAGGTGGCTTCACGTTTCTGAGTCTCAGTTTCCCCGTCCCACCCTGGTCAGGTTCTGGTAAAGAGTCAGTGTGATCGTTTACCGCACATTCCCTGAATACAGCAGGTGCTCAACACACGCCCAATAAGACTGAACAGCCCTCCTCACCGTGTCAGCTCCCTAACTGGGCTGTGCTTCCTTGGCGTCTGGTCCCCAGCGGGTGCTCCAGCAAAGCCAGCTGGTCAAAGGGAAGGATGTCTGACTCTCCAGTGCCTCCTGCTGGCGGGGGGCGGGCGCACAGCCTCTGCAGGCCCCTCTACCAGTGCAGGTGGGGTTGGTGCAGATGTCCTCAGGCTAGGGCTCAGGAGGCTACCAGTCGAGGAAGATGATGGAGACTGGTTCACCTTCACCCCCATAGCCATCCCGGGACCCCAGGCCAGGTGTCCACCTCCCATATTGTGACTCTGAGTGTCCCCCAGCTACACACAACAGGCAGCAACTGGATGGGTCCTGCTTTATTAAGAACTGGCAAGGACCCCACTCCCCGCTGTTCTGAGCCCACCGGGGGCCTGGGAAGAGTTAGGGGGCCAGGGAACCAGAGGAAGCCCTGGGCTCCCTAAGCTCCAATCAGGGAGAAAGCAGGCAGCAGCCACCCCTGTCCAGACAGTCTGGGTGGGACGGGCCCCTGGCCACTCAGCCCAATTCAGCTCTGGCTCCTTATATTCCAAGAGGCACAACTAGACCGGCCTTCCTGGATGGTGTGGAGGTGGCGGCCACACAATGGCCAAGATTGTGGGGTCCGGTGGTGGGCATGGCCATCACCCGCAGTCTGAAGGGGCCACGGGTGGCCACCGGCATGGGGAGCTCTGGGCTGCCTGGTCCGGGGCGCCAGGCTGGGGAGGCAAGGGTGGGGGAAGTGGGTGTATGGCTTGGGTGATGAGGCTAGGCAAGGCCTGCAGGGAGGTGCCCAGCGCGTCCAGGCGGCTTTCGAGCGCAGCCAGGCGGGCCTCAAGGTCCTCGTGCTGGGCGTGCAGCTCGGACATGAGGTCGTACATGGCATTCTGGGTCTGTGAGAGATGGAGGTGGGAGAGAGAAGAGGCTGAGTGAGACAGGGAGTGACAGGCACACACACACAGACAGTTGCAACCGTGAGGACACCCCCAGCCCTGCAGGTCTCCTGCTGGATCCCAGGAAATGGTGGGGAGTAGGTGAGGGGACGGACAAGTTAAATGACAAGCTGGGGCCAGCAGGCCTGGGAAAGGCTAAGGGCTGTCCTGGGGAGGGGGTGGATGTGACCAGAGCTGCCCTGAGGGATTGAACTGGCCGCATAACACATACGTTAGACTAGGGATTGGAGGGAGGTGAGTATCTAGAGGATCTGACAGCCATAATCGCTGTTACCGTTTACTACTTCCCACAAGGCGGCCAGCACGGGCCAGTTCCACTGCTGCTCAGGTCCCACTCTCGCCACCAGGTGGCGCTAGGACATCGCCCTGCGTCTCTAACCCCGGCTCTCCGTGAGCAGACCCGCAGGCGTTTGCCGCCCCTCCTGGGCTTTGGAGGGGAGGACTGCAGGGCTTTGGAGGGGAGGACTGCAGGGGCAGGTCTGGCTGAGGGGCGAAAGCACCCCTACCCCTCGCCCTGCCCGAGAGAAATAGGATGAGGCGCCAATTACATACCTGCAGACGCCCCCAGCCTCTCCACGCCTTTGCCCTCCTCCGCGCCCCCCACCCTTTCTTCTGTTCCCAGTAGGCTGACCCCACTGGGGGGAGGGAGGTGGGGTGGTGGGGGTGAGGGGGGGACAGACACCTCGGAGCCCCTCCTAGGGCCACTGACCTTCACCCCAGCCTGCCTCAGGAACCACAGTCCCCAGGGTCAGACGGTAATATCTGGAGGCATCCAACACTGGGGTGGTTCATTTTGGCCCTCTCTGAGATTTAAAAAAAAATTGTTTTAAACTTAGGATATACAGGATGTCCCCAAAAATGTACACACACTTTGAATAATTAATTCCAATGGGTTAAATCTGAAAAGAAAGAAACACAATTGAGCTATTAGCTGTAAAGTGTGCATACATTTTTATGGGACACCCCATATATTTTATTTTTGCCAGAAAAATACAAATTAAATTAGCAACCTTGGAAAGGAAAGCAGAAAAATTTGATTGGAAAACATTTTAACCTTGTTTAATTAAAAAAATTAGAAACCCATATAATCCAATCTAATTAAAGACTGAATTCAAAGAAGCTTTTGTCAAATGTATTTTGAGTATATACCACCATGATTACAAGGTTTAAATAATTTAAAAATTCAAATTTCATATCATTTGTGCTAAAGAAGTGTAATATGGATAATTCAAATTATAATTCCTAGCATCGGAGTTTTCCCAAGGTATTTTATACTTATAGCTATAATCTCAGATGACATCAAATTAGTTGGCCAAAGTTTTTTATATTCTCTTAGGGTTATGATCTAGTTTCTACTACCAATTGCATTATTTATTTTTAAAACATGTTTTTATTGATCTTAGAGAGAGGAAGGGAGAGGGAGAGAGAGAGAGAAATACCAATGATGAGAATCACTGATCTGCTGCCTCCTGCATACCCCCTACTGGGGATCAAGCTTGCCTGTGACCTATGAGCAGGGGGTCATGTGCCTGAGGGGAATGGAACTGTGACCCCCTGCTCATAGGTCCACACGCACTGGCTGAGCCACACCAGCTGGGCCGAATTATTTCTTCAGGGTTCTAGAATGTTTTTCCTCTGTCATGTTCCCTTCCAAATTAATTTTATGTAGGTTAATATTAAATTACTTTACAGTCTCTTAACATGAGGAAGAGAGCGAGTCCACAATGGGTGTGAGAAGTGGAAGAGAACAGGACTTCACATCTTCTAAAGATCACATTGAAGTAGCCTCTAGCTGACAAATGACTAGGGAGTGGGCCAACAGGGAGAGCGCGCCCATGAGCTACTTCTGACGTATACAACGCTGTCAGGAGCAAGTTCTGAACAGTGTGGAGACATTCCAAGAGAAAAGCAGGAAAGAGGGTAGGACTTGATGTTTGAACCAATAAGTAGATCCATTTATAAGACACACTGATCTTACTGAGCTTATGGAATCAGCTTTAATTTCCTAAAAGGTGCTGAGCCTTCTGTTGGTGCTATTATCTGAATTTATATTCACAGCAAAAGTACCACATCATCAATTTTGCCCATATATACTATTTTCTTAGATATTAATAA
>PVJC01034274.1:0-18937 GCA_004026665.1 Murina feae | reverse complement strand
GAAATAAATGAGGTACCACACTGAAGGAGAAGGAAAGGGACTGGAGACAAAGGGATAAGGGAGGGATTGGAGAATTATTTAGAAGATACAGAAAATGATCTCAGTGCCTAATTGGTTATGGAGGGTGATGGAGAGGATTGAGTCGGTGATGACTTCCAGTTTTCCAACCTACTGGGCTAATTGTATTCATTAATGCTATGACCTCTAAAAGCATTTGAATACCCTTTGGAGAACTCAAGACAACCCACTGGAGTAAAAGAAGAAAAAAAGCAGAATTCCATTTACATTTTTCTGTTTTTTAGTTTCTATTTGTATGTGTCTTATAAAGTAGACAGTAAACGAATACAGTAGTATTTGTACATCATTTGGGGGGAACTTGTGGTGCCTATAGAACATCTAGGCAATACATGATAGACTGTCTAATAGATAGACAAGACTGTCTAATAGAATTTTCTGTAATCATGAAAATGTTTTAACTATGTACTGTCCAATATAGTAGCCAATAGCCACCTATGGCTATTGAGCACTTGAAATATGGCTAGTGCACTGAGGAACTGAAATTTTTTTGATTATTTAAATTTAATAGCCACATGTGGCCAATGGTTACCATATTGGAAAGCACAGATCTAAACTTAGAAAGAGACCCAGGCTTTCACTTATTAAGAGCTTGTACTTACTAAGAGTATGTAAGCTTGTTACATACATTTTTCAACAATTTCATCGTCTCAACTACCTTACTGAGTAGACAGTTTTATACAGGCACCCCTCAGTGCCAGACCTCCCCAATAATGTGAAGCATAATCTTTATTTTTGCTGGTGGAGATCTTGCCTTCAATTGGTAAAATCGCAACATCTGTGAAATGCAGTAAAATGGAGCACAATAAAATGAGGCATGCCTGGGAAAGAAGAGATTAATAAGGTCTTCCTTTATCCTTTTAATAGTAAAAGTTTATATTGCAAAGAAGTGCATATTTGCTCTGAAATATGTGTGCTTTCTAGATATTCTCTTTGGTAGAGAATACTTACGCACGTTTCATAACCAAGTAACTGTTATATTTTTCTTTTAGATGGCTTGCTATGTTAGAGATTGAAATGTGTATTATTTTATTATTTTATTATTATGACTGCAGTCTTCTGGACCCATTGCCAAAACAGGTGAGTATTTTCAGAATTTTGAATAGTATGGCTTTTAAATTTGATATGAACTCTCACCCCTGAGTTTTATTTATTTTGTTTATTTTTTTAAAAATCGTTATTGTTGAAAGTATTACAGATGTCCCCATTTTCCCCCCATTAACCCCTTCTAGCCCATACCCAGGCCTTCACCACATTGTCTGTGTCCATGGGTTATGCATATACTAGTATATGTGTACAAATTCTTTCATTAATCTTTTCCCACCCATCCGCCCACCCCCACCTTTCCTCTGAGATTCATCAGTCTGATCCATGCTTTTATGTCTCTGGATCTACTTTGTTCATCAGTTTATGTTGTCACCCCATGGTTTTAGTTAGTAGAGATGAGTTAGCTACTCATTCCCTCTCTTAGACATGATCTTAACAGGTGTCTAACCTTGAACCAGACTAAGAAGATACTCCCTTAATTCCACATCTGATCTATGTATTCCATCATCACAAAACCAGGACCCAATAGCAGTATTTCCACCACTTAGTGTTGGGACCTCTTCAATGAATTTACCAGTGGTAACTCACTTCCTGGGTTAGATAAACATGGTTAGATACTGGGCTTGTTTCCCTAGAAAGATATGTCTGTGGTTCCAAAAGTGAGCCATAAGTTTTGGAGGCAGGTTGTAGCCCTTGATCCATTGAAAAGCAGTGGCATGGAAGAAAACTCACCCAATGTAAAAACAGTGGACAAAAGTGAAAAGGCCACGACCTTTCCTACCTCTGACCATGGAATGTTCCATCATTTTCTATGGCTCTGTTTCCTAGGCCAACAGCTCTCAAACTGGTGGAGCATCAGAACCACCTGGGGCTTCGTTAGACCACACAATACTGGCCCTACCCCTAGATTTTATGATCCAGTGTGTCTGGAGAGAAGCTCAAGAATTTGCGTTTCTAACTAGTCCTGGTCCTGCTGTTGCTGCTGGACTGGATACCACACTTTGAGGACCACTGTCCAAGGGAAATGCAATTTACTTCCAAATGTTTGGAAGCCATTTTGAAAATTCTGGATAAAAGGTGCTATTTAAACTGAAGGCGAAATTTAAAAACTAAGCATTGCACTCGTAGGGCTGTTCACATAGCATTTTGTGCTTTGGTTTAAGCTTGATATAACGAGGGTAACCTATGGAGGGATAAATAAAACCCTTGCGTGACATTTCAGTAGAAATTATGTAAGTGCGTAAGTGACACAGACAATATTGTATTACTCACGAAAGTGCACCTTTCAGCACTTTCCCCTAATTTCTTTTGCATTTCTATTTTGAGAACAAGTAACTATCAGTCACGAGAAGCTCTCAGAATCCTACAACGAAACGGGAGTCAAATGCCCTTCACACAGGTTCTCAGCTGAGGACAGGGCTTGGGGTTTGTTTCTTTGTTTGTTTGTTTTTAGCAAAATGAAGATCAGGGCCAGGCTTTACAGGCACCACATCCTGGTCCCTGGTCCCCAAGTTAGATGTCACATTTTTGCCCAGATGTCAACTATTTTCCCACCAGCAAGAAACAGAAACTCCGTTTCAGATCAGAAGGATAACCTTCGTCAGAGTCACATGACCCCAATGCTGGCGATCACTCATTGTGACCAGATCCCCAGGCAAGATATTCCCAGCACTTCCTTCCTAGCTAAAAAGTTAGTGTTATTTATTATATTATTTTACATACATCCTAGTTCTGTGTTGATACTACTAAGAACTTTTTTTTTTAAAAGACACGCTATCTCAGTTTGTCCAAAGTATAGGTCTAAGTGAATTCTCATGATCTCAAAGGGCATTCTATTTCATAAATTCTTATTCTAGAAAGACAAAGATAAATGGAAATTATATAATTATTGGGCCTGTGTTACTAAGTTGTAAAATGAGGTGATCAAAAACCGCAGGAAATGACCTTCAAATGTCCATGTTCTTATAGGATGTGGAAGGGGATGGTTCCCAGGGGGGCATGTTCTGAACATTTTGTCACGTGCAGAGAGACCCCTGGACTTGAAAAGGAATATGCTTGTCATAATAGCAAAAATCAAATGCTAGAATCCCCAGCTTAACTTTGCAATGGCCCATTGTTTTATTTTACCTCAGAAGATCTTAAGAAATTCATTGAATTTCAATTCTCTCCCATTAAAAACCAAACAATAAGGAAACACAAAGCTCTCCAGAGTCCATGGTTAGATAGCAAAAGCAAGTACATTTAAACTAATGCAGTGGGGTTTTATTTGTTCGGGTTGATTTTATTCTCTTATACCTTCTGACGGGGGGAACTGGGGGAGGTCCCCATAGGAAATCTCATAAAACCTCTGGATTCCCATTCTAGAAAAACACACTCCTTTTCATAGACATGGAATTGTGGCTACAGTTTCACAGGATCCACAGAAACCCTGCACTCATCCTCTCAACTCCCCTGAGGGGCTCCTGGCTGAGGATCCCATTCCAGGACATGTTGCACTCACACTTGATGGTAGACTAAGTACTTAAATTGGATCCATCTCCTCTTTGCTCACTTCTCCTCTCCCCCTCAGCCCCCGTGGCTGGCAGAATAGGTAGCTTTTCTTTTTCAAGCTCCCAAGCCTCAGCAACCTCTGTATTATTTACAATAAACTGACCACCTCTCATCTTCATACACATTTATTCCTTGTTCATAACTAGAGAGAAAGAAATCAGAACATTTGGAACCCACAAAATATCCTTTTGGAAGTTAGGACCATTGGTTTACTGTAATAGTGATTCATTCATACCACCAACACCTCCTTTGCTTTTTATTTTATTTTATTTTTATTTTTGAGATTTTATATTGATCTTTGGAGAGAAAGGAAGGAAGAAAGGAAAAGAGAGGAATCTCAATAGGAGAATGAAACATGGATCCACTGCCTCCTGCATGCTCCCATCCAGGAATAGAGCCCAAAATCCAGGCATGTGCCCTGACCAGGAATCAAAACAGCAACCTTAAATTACCCAGGATGACACCCAACCTCCTGAGCCATACCTGCTAGACTTATTGAACTAAATACTAGCTGAGCCACACCTGCTCAGTTGGTGGGGTGTCATACATTAGAAAGGGCTTCCTTGCTTTTTAAACTTCTATTACATGGCATAGAAGTCTCACCCAGAGATTGTAAGTTAGGTGTCCCAGTTAGGGGCCAGAAATGTAGAAAGAGTCTTATTTGTGGTATCCAGTTTAGCCAGACAAAGTGAAGGGAGGGTAGCTGGTGAAGCTGATGGGATGGCCCTTAGGAGAAGGGCTTGCCTTCCTTTCTGTCCCTTGAGCGGGAGGCTCGAGTTGATAAGACTCATCAAGCAAACACTTCCAATCTTCTAAATGTAAATTCCGTATCTTTTAGGGGTAATTATAAGTGAATAAACTGTAGGTCTAAAACTGTTGGGTTTGTCTATCTCTTAATTTCCACGTTTCTGCTCTTAGAGTTCTCTCCATTTGGTGGGTGTCCAGCAGCCAGAAGGACAATGCCGAATTGAATATACACGAAGAAAGTGACATCTTCTAGGCCCAAGGAGGACCGGGCCTTCTGGAGGATGAGCCATGGGCCTGGCAGCATGGAGACCTGAGCTCGACTTTAGTTCAAGAAAATGTCCAAATGGTGCCTGTGTTTGCGACCTCAAGAGTAGACCAAGACATCACTCACTGACATCACTAACTGATATGAAGACCTGAATACGTGGTTTACAGAAAATATTTAAATGATCAAGAAGAAGAGGCATTTCTTAAGAAGTTGGAATTTCATTTATGAAAAACTATATTAGAACCTTAAATAGTAATAATGCCATTTGAATGAAAATCTTGCAACATACTTAAATTTGTCTGTTGAGAAAGGCTGGCATCAAAAACATTAAATAATGATTTCTGGAAATATGAATTTTTCTTGATATGCTTCTTAACTAGTAATTGGAATGATCAAGCTCTATTAATATAATTCTTTATTGTGAACATGTCTGATGCTAAAAGTATGAATAGCCCAGCCAGTGTGGCTCAGTTTAGCCTCATCCCAGTTTAGCGCCAGGAGGTCACTGGTTCGATTTCCTATGAGGGCACATGCCTGAGTTGCAGGCTTGATCCTTGGTAGAGGTGTATAGGAGGCAGCCGATCAAAGTTTCTCTCATCAATGTTTCTATCTCTTCTCCCTTCTTCTCTCTAAAATCAATAAAAAAAATATTGTTTAAAAAGTAAAAATAAAATGAAAGCTTTCTAAGACCTGTGAAGACAGAGATTATGTTTTACACTCATTTCTATACTCAACTACATCTGGGATAGCACCGTCCCTATAAGACATATTTAATAAATGTATGTAAATTGATGTATTGATTTGTATGTATTTCAATTAAGGTGAAAGCACTCTTGACTCAACTTGTCTGTAATCACAGTTTAAGATACTATTTTTGCTAATGCATGGAAACACAAATATAATGAGGCGTCAAGGCAGATAACAACATTTGGCTCCATTACTTGAGACTTATGCCTGAAATGTTTTCTATGAAATCCAGAAAAGAAATTCTGTCATGTTCAGGAGAAAATATGGCAATAATAACAGAGTGGTTAGTGATGTCATGATTGGTCCTTTAATATTCAATAAAAAGCCGCTTGCCTCCTTCATTTCACAGTAAGTAAGCTTTGTAGTGCGTAACGTCCTCTGGATTATTTGCTCCCTGCACTAGAATTATCTCATGGCGTTGATAATGATTGCTTAGTCATCTGTTTCTTACCAACAAGCAGATGACTCCCTTGGAGAAAACCAAGTACTCGGAGTATATTAACTCTTCCAGACTAATACAGTGATTTTAAAGCTTAGCTAGCAGCTTGTAACTCAGCTTAGCAGTCTCGGGTCTGGAGACTGAAGGGGCTGAGGAAAATGTAAAGTGTCCAGCAAATCTGAGAGTTGCAGACTAATCTGGCAAATTCCTTTAAAGATGCCAGGTGTGTTCTCAGGGAAGGCTCACAGTGAAACACTGCATTTGCAAATGATACGCACTTCAGCTGAATTTGCAGCCACTCAGGGCTAGTGTTTAGTTCATTATTGCTTGATCAGAATGAATGTTAGCTGTCAAGTTTATGCACTTTGAAAAAAGAATGCACCACCATTTAATTCTGCAGTTCTGTCAGTAAATGCATGAACTCTTGTTCCTGCTACCAAATAAAAATGAAGTTATAATCTGTGTCCATTTCTTTCCTTGGAACAAGGGAAAGGAGAGTTGGCGTTTTTTGTTTGTTTGTTTGTTTGTTTGTTTGTTTATCACATGTGCCACACTGGCTACCTCCACAGGAATGTTCTGCATCTCACATTGTGTTAATGATCAAAACCACATTCAGAATTCCATCCTCTTCACCTAACCAGCTCTGCAGTCACCTGAACATACCCCACTAGAACTTATCACTCCACTCATAACTGCTTGTCCTCTGAGGTTTTAAAGCAAGACAGTCTATCTCTCGCCCCAGCCGCTTTGCTCAGTGGATAGAGCATCGGCCTGCAGACTGAAGGTCCTGGGTTCGATTCTGGTCAAGGGCACATGCCCGAGTTTCAAGCTTAATCTCCAGTGTGGGGCATGCAGGAGGCAGCCGATCAATGACTCTCATCATTGATGTTTCTATCTAGCTCTCTCCCCCTCCCTTCCTCTCTGAAATCAGTAAAAAAAAATATTTAAATAATAAAAAAAAGACAGTCTATCTCTGGCCAGAGCCTTCTACCTTCTTCATTCTCGTTTATTCCCAGGACACTTACTTTTCAGCGTCACAGGGAGCCTCGTTCCCCAGCTGACTATCAGCTTTCTTCTGCCTCCATGGCCTCCTCCACTGATGCTCCTTAGGTTATCCCCATCCTCATGACCTAATTACCTCCAAAGGCCCCGCCCCTAATACCATCAATTTTGGGGATTAGTATTCCAACATGAATTGGTGAGGGGCAGGGACGCGGGCATTCAGACCATAGCCAGAGTAATCCTGCACAGTGGTTTTCCTTTCTAATAGAGTTCTGGCTATGTATTTGGCTCCAGTGGAAGATGCTGGACAGCACTCACAAATGAGATGCCAGTGAGCACTGTGCACGGGGGACTCCAGACTTAGTGAAGCAGCCTGGCTCCTGCAGATGGGAGTGGATCAGGACACCTGGCTTTCCTTAGCACAATGTTCTTTGTTTCAAAAATGTGTTTAGGATAAATGTTTCCATCTTTCTCCATTACCTACTGGGGTTGAATAAATTTTAAAAACTTATTAGGGTCTTACTCATTTTACGGTCTTATTTCTTGGCATTTTAATAAATGGCTATAGGTTATTACTGGCAGGAGTACAATTTTATGTGTAAATGATTCGTTTTCTTGACCAAATGCCTACCGCTTTCTAGAAGCCACCATGACCTTTGATCACTCGAACAATGACTATGTGCCTGGGACTTGCTAAGCCCATTTCATCCACCCACTTATTCTGACAACAATACAAAGCATAGGCTTGCTTCTGTTATTCCCATTTTATAAATGAGAAAAGTGGAGCTCAGAGAGGCTGGGTGACTTACTGGAGGTCACATAGCTACTTTGCCTCACAATTCATGCAGATGCTCCTTAGATTTTACTGTTGTTGCTGTGAACGATGAGCATGTTTAGAATTACATAGGTAAGAGGAGATCACATCCTGACTTTACTGTTAAAGAGGCTGAAATCCAAGCACTAGGAATGTCATGTTATGTGCCCTTGAAGGATGTCCAGGGACGAATGAAACAACCCTCTGAGTGTGACAGTGTAACGGAACTGTTCTTCGAAGGCAAACAATGGAACAAACGAGTAAATTTCTGATTTATTTCGGCAACAAAGCATTTCTTTCCACGGCATATTCATTTACAAATCCCCCAATAAAAAAAAAAAAAGAGCAAATAAAAGATGATACATTTGACTCGACATTTAGTTGACTGTACATCATTATCCACAGAACTGGTTATACACCTCTGCAGAGCCCAGGGGTCAAAGAGGCACAATTTGAAAAACACTGGACTAGACAAGCTCTGTGTCGTGGAGACATCCGCTGCCCTCTGAGTGTTAAGTGCCCGGTACCCTGACAGTTACTCGGGGTCATGGGGCCAGTTTGGCCAATGGGCTGTAGGTGGAAATGATGTGTCAATTCCAAACACAGGCACAGGGATAGACACTGCATTTCCCTCTTCCCCTGACATTGCGACAGGGGAGCTCTGCGGCCACTAGAAGGCAGAGCTCTCATCAGCCTGGGCCCCTGGGCATCAGAGAGGACAAGAGTCCTTTCCCACAGTGCATTGCTCATGGTTTGAGCAAGAGACACTGGTGTCCGCTGCCACAGCAGAAACAAGGCGCCCTGCACAATCTCGGAAATGAAGTCCTCTTTTTTTTTCATGCCTTTAGCCCTCTTTTCTCGGATCCGATTTTATTCGCAGGAGTACCTGCTTCCGGGACACTCCATGCCAGCTCAAGAGGGTGACTGGGTTCGACTAACATGCCTTTCTGATAGCCAATATGCGATAACCTTTTTTAAAGTCATAACATCACAGTCAAAATTCTACTTTTGCTGTTGTACTGTGGTTTCTGCCTTGCTCAGCATGGCTAGCAGCACTGGATGGAGCCTGCATTCCCTTCTGCCTGGATTCCCTTGATCTCCATCTCCGTCATACTTAGGTCTCCAAAGCTCAGCCATCTCATTCTTGGCTATCCCAGCAGGAGCTCTTTCTAGTTATGGAGAACTTCTCTTTGCCCCCCGCTTACCCTCCCTCCCCCGCTTCTCTAAGGCTCATGTGGTGTCCCTGAAACTCAATGCTCCTTCTTCTTTAAGAGTTGACCTCAATGTCTCATGAACACCACAGCCTAGCAAAGCTTGAAGGGCAGAAATGGCTTAACTGAAAATGTTCTCCAGGAAGTGATGAGAAATAGTCAACATTCCACTTTTCTAGAGCAGCAGAGGAAAGAACAAACAGCACAGTTAACTGGCACTATTAGAGCAGTCTGACGGTTTATACATCTTGATATAGTGATGCTGATAATAATAATAAATGTCGACTGATTTTTTTTTTTGTATTTGGCATTGTGTAAGCACTTTCCACGTTTTCCCATTCTTCTTTCAAGAACAAATAAGAAGCACACTCAATATGGAAATATTGATTTTAGTCCTCAGTTCTAAGAAATGTGGCAAACTGATTTGTACAATAACATTCTGAAGTTGTTTCCAGAACTCTATTGAGGACAATAGCTACAAAACCAGGTGCTTGCTTTATAGTTTCCTGCACTGGCAAAAATAGCAGGTAGCGTTTTAGTTTTCAATTTATTTCCCTTTCAGAATAAATGGAAGCACAGTTTTCACTTAAGAAAAAGAGCTCCAAGGCCATGGTTTTCTCTGCAACATTCAACAGAGAGCAGCCACTCTGCTGCTGGGAGAGCCCAGGAGAAAGAGGGAGGACTCAGCTTGGAGAAGTAGCTCTAACTGAGTCCTGATTGACAGCTCAGTCATAGCTCATATGTCTTCATTTCCCCTCGAACATGCAAAGGCTGGCCTAGGCTGGTGGCACCCACCGTCAGGCCCTTCACATGCCTCATGTCCTCTGCTGTACACACATGGTCATGACATAAATCTTGCATTAGTAGGCACCCATTAAAGCAGAATTTGTGGGGTAAATAAGCCACAGCTGTTGGCCTTTCTGCACCTTTTGTCATGAAGGGGATGGGAGGAAAGGCAGCTTGGAGAAGTGGAAAGAACACTGAATTTAGACCCAAACCTCTACATCCTAACTCTGTTTCATGTATTTACTAGTTCGGTTACACTTCACCTCTTGCAACCACAGTTTCCTAGTCTATAAAACAGGGATCATTCCAATAACTGTCTCAGCCTAATATTTAGATGGAGTCACTGTGAATTCTGTAATCTACCTAGTGGCTCACAGTCATGATACAATAATGATGAAAAACATGTCTGAAACCAAATTCTCATACCTGTAAGCTTCCCTGGAAATTGGAGTCAACAATTACTTCAGCTCTCAGCACTGTTAGACCTAGGAAACTTCTAGCTGTAATTTTTGCAGAAGTCCAGTTGTGTTTTTTCTCCGGTAGCTGTAAGCATGGCCATTCTGCGTTTCCTCTGCTTTCCTCTCACTGCTGTCCTGACTTTCACTTGCAGTTTTAGACAAACAAGCGTCTGTTCCGAGAATTTTGTATTTCACATTCTCCGAACCAACTTGCTGTGAATAATTTCAGTTCTTTTCCTAACTTGATTTCTGGAGATCTCTACACCCTCTTCTTTCTCTTACGGAAGAGGCCCCAACGAATCCTGGAACTGCCTTTTCCATGAAAATACTTTTGAGGGAAAGATAAAGACCAAAAACCAAACAGAAAAGACAGAAAAGCTTGTTAGCCCCAAGTTGCATTCCCAGAATTCTTTCTCATGCTGTGTTCATTTCTCATCCAGCCCAAAGGAAACATAAATACAAAATAAAATAAAAATGGGGTATTATCCCTCATAGGCCAGTGTCTGAAACATAAATGAACTAAACTTCATAAAAATCATTCTCGCTGTGTTCGATTTTACACATTGAGACCTTGCTAAGCTTTTTCTATATCATAGTGTGTCACTCAGATGGCTTCATGGAAAGTGGAAAACAGTTTTTGAGGATATTCACTCGCTCACTCACTCACTCACTCACTCATCCATCACCTAAGGCAGCGGTTCTCAACCTGTGGGTCGAGACCCCTTTGGTGGTCAAACGACCCTTTCATGGGGGTTGCCTAAGACCATCCTGCATATCAGATATTTACATTACGATTCATAACAGTAGCAGCATTACAGTTATGAAGTAGCAGCGAAAATAGTTTTATGGTTGGGTCACAACATGAGGAACTGTATTTAAAGGACCAGAAGGTTGAGAACCCCTGAAAGGTAATTCAAGAGAGTGCCAGGCACTGGGCAAAGAGAAAGCACAAGCAAGCAAGTGTGAGAGAGTGAGTGAGTGATTGAATATCCTCCTATTAGCAGAGGAGTTAGACTGTCTGCTTCTCAAGCGCCCATCTAACATCAGGTGCCTATTATAACCCCATGACGTAGGTACTAGCATTAGTGCCATTTTTCAGAAGAGGAACTGAGGCTCAGGGGCACTGAGTGGCTTTCCTAAAGGCACACAAGTAGTCGGTGGTGAGCCAGGATTTCATCCAGACTCTCGGGCTCCAGGATCTGTGCTGCTAACTCTGGCTTTGCTTCTTCTAGGGGCACTCTCAGAGATTTACTCCAAAGGGGTGAGTCATAGGATGCTTCAGATACTCCATCAAAGTCTAGCACATTCCCACATCTTTGCGCACCAAATAGGCAATCTTAAGCCCAAACATAGCTGAGACGTTTAAAATATCTTGGAGCAGTGCTGTCCACAAGAAGGATGATTTGGTGCATTTTTAGCTCTTACTTTAAAAATCGCTAAATGTTTCCATACCTCCTATCAATGCCGTCACTGGGAGGAATAACATAATCAGAGGAAGGGGATTTAAACTGTAATAAAAAGTGTGCACCTTGTCTAGCTTGTTAGCCAAGTTATCAAGATGCTCCAGTGATTTCACTCTGAAAATATGAATTCCATCAACATTCCATTAAGCAACAGTACCAACATCCAAGATTGATATGTGGTAGATGACAAGTGCAGTAGATGCTACAGAATTTCAATACATTTCCAACAAAACAGTCACTAGTAGGCAATAAATAGCATTTATAAGACCTATTAGCATGGCTGAGGGGATATATCTATTCAACATTCTACAAATTCTCCCAGACAATTAGTGTCCATGAAATATTGCTCTTAATAATATATTTCAGCTCACACTCTGCTTCCCTTCTCAATAGTCACCTATTACTCCTACCAATACGTGGGGGAGAGGAGAAAGAGAGAGAGAGAGAGAGAGAGAGAGAGAGAGAGAGAGAGAGAGAGAGAGAGACTTTCTGAAACATGGGATAGGCATCCTTGTCATAGATTATATGAATAAATTTGCATATAGCAAAAGACAGAAAATTAAACCTAACGGATGCTGATAGAACTGCTTTAGTTAAATCTAAAGGTGGCTGAGGAGTTGAGTCACAGCTCAGTGGTGGGCATTATATCCACACCTTCCAGAACTCAGAGGAGGTTCTGTCACCTGAGCTGAGGCATGCCCTCAGCTCTTTTTAATGTTGCAACCCACATCTTTCATTCTGGAAAAACAAAGGTAGAAACTGCAGACCCCTTGCTGTGTCTTTTCCCTCCCATACAGTGTTGTTTCCTCCTATCTCTGATTTTCCTTTGCTGAGCAAGGAGCCTTTTCCAACCTCCATGTAGATCTTCAGAAATGGTTTGATTCCCCTTTCCTATTGGAACCAAGGCTGCCTTACATTTCCCAGCCTTCCTTGCAGTTAGGTGTGGTCATGTGACTGGTTTCTGACCAATGGAATGTGGAGATAAGTGATTGACGTACACCACTTCCAGGTTTGGCCTATAAAACACCTTCCACACACCACTGTTCTCTGCCTGCATCAGGGTTCCAGTAAACGGTTCTAGGGAGACGGTGGAGCCACAGATGCAAGATGTCTGGGTCTCTGAATGACCGTGTGGAGAAGGGTCACCTCCTCCCAGTCCTAGCCTTAATGACATGTAAAGACAGTAAATAATAAACTTTTATTATATTAAGCCACTAAAATTTGAGGGTTGCTAGTTGCAGCAGATACTGTACCCTATATGTTTATGTAACAGTTTTGTAACATAAATTAAATGCTGTGCTGGTCTTTGGATCAGGTTTAAGTAAGTTTAAAATTAATATAACTTCAAAACTGTTTGTGACAGTACTATGATGAAAACCAAATTGAGTTTTCTTACTTTGGAGTACAAGCACCATAAAATAAAATGAAACAAAATTAATTCAAATCAGATTAAAACTTTATTTGATTTAATTTACTGTAGTTCACCCATCAATTAATGGAATGTGATGAAATCTCTTTACATATTTTTCAAATTTTTATGTTCTATTTATATGGCTCTTTTTGAGCTATGTCCCAATGAGCTTGTTTTTGTAATTCTGAGCTACTTCAGAAAGTAGTTTTATATTTAATACACCATATTTGGTTGTTGCCAAGCACTCCTTCAGTACAAATTAATAACACCAGCACTAGCTTCAAAAGCCCCAAGCAGGATGGTGTTGGGTGGCATTGGAGTCACTTTCCTCAGATTTGGAAAAACAAGTAGGTTTCACACATAAACTCCATGACAGTTTTTTTAAAAAAATTATTGTTCTTCCCTAGCTGGTTTGGCTCAGGCGATGGAGCCTCAGCCTGGAGACGGAAGGGTCCCAGGTTGGATTCCAGTCAAGGGCACATGACGGGTTGTGGGCTCAATCCCCAGTAGGGGGCATGCAGGAGGCAGCCAATCAATGATTCTCTCTCATCATTAATGTTTTTTTTTTTCTCTCTCTCTCTCCCTCTCCCTTCCTCTCTGAAATCAATAAACATATATTTTTTAAAAATATTATTCTGTTTCGTTCTTTTCTTCTTTACTAGAGGTTTCTACTCTAGTACACTGGAGCGTATGATTGCAGAGTTGTAATGCAGTGCTCAGTGGTTGATTAACTCCCCTCTAACTCTTACACTAGAAATAAAACAGCTCATCTGCAGAAGGGAAATGCTGGCAAGCAAAAAAGGATGGTAGACCGAGGACTGGGCTGGCTGCAGGTGTGACAGAAACAAAAGAATGACTTGATATAGTCATTTCAGGCACTGGAACCTGCAAATGAAGACAAGGATAGGTTACTACAGGACAGACACATGTGAGTACATGAGCCTGAAGACAGCTGCCAAACCAAAGATTGAGCAGTGGAGGGATTAAGCTTCACACAGAGACATGTATGACCCCAGTGCCAGTTTAGGAGGATCTCAGCCTCAATGAATTTAACCCACCCAAGTCCCAAGCCTGAAGCCTTTTCCTCTTACCATTTAGCTTCACCCTGCAAGTCTGGTGAACTCCATGGTGATTTTTGAATGCTGAGGGTGGTGGACATGGTGTGGTGGAGAAGGCTGGGAGATTATCCACACAATGCTAGTCAAACTTGACCAAAGCAAAGACACAGGGCTCAAATGAGTATCACACCTCCTAATTGAATAAATAGGCACCGTACTGATTACTGCTAAGGAAAGTCTTCCTTTTGTGACAGCAGGAAGAAAACTTAGCTTGGCTCTTGAGTACAGGAAATAGATAGGGCTCATAGGGTGGGGCCCAGGGCTCTCAGTTGGCTGCTTGTTGGTCTCCAGCTCTGGTTAATGCAAGGTATTGGTGGACTAGAGGCTGGGCCACCTTCATTCCTTTTAGATCCTGTGGTCACCTCTTTCCTCTTTCCCCTGTGACCTCTTTTGGTTATTTTCCCTTTATCTTTTCTTTCCTTCTGTCAGAGAATCATTTAAAAATAAAGTTTCTGTAGTCAAATATGATTGTGAACCAGTCCATGAACATTGGTATATTAAAGTCTTAGAGAAGTCCAAAAATAGAATAGCATGTGTCCTGATATTTTCTCAACTTATTTTTAACATTTTATTTGAAATTAATTTATCTTTCCTCTGCACACTTATTAACATCAAAATACGGTTTGAGAAATACCATTACAGGCTTAAAGATGAAACTTTGGGACAAAGGGTAAAGGAGGAAGATAATCCTTTGCCAATGAGTCTTGTGATTCTAGAAAGGGGTATTTATACAGACTTATCAGAAACTTAAAATACGCTTTAGATAGCATATTTACATCCATTACCCACTTCAACCAAACCCATTGATCTAATAAGAGAGATGTTCATGTTTAATGTGTTGGCTACTTGAGGTTTTTTTTTTTTCATTGTTCTTATGTGAAAAGGGGATATATTTGGGTCTTCTTTCTTTTTTGCTTCATGAAAGTTAACAACCAACCAGATCTGCCTTCTGTTTGGTTTGGCATGGTTTGGTATAAGGCAAGCAATAAAATATGGCAGAAACTGAGGTTTTACATGTGAATGCCACACTCACTTCCATCACTTTCTAGAGGTGATTTTAGGTAAATTACTCAAATTCTCAAAGCTTCACATTTATCATTTGAAAATAAGGATAGTAATCACCATATTCTGCTCCTTGGGAGCAGGAGTAAAGCTGACAGAAAGGGCCTGAAGGAAAGTGTCATTCCAGCCTTTTCCCAAAGTATTTGCTTGGGACTGTGCATCCTCCCTCTAAAAGTTTTCTTATTCTCCACTGGAAATTCATTGGGAAAAACATAATGTTTGCTGTTTGTTCCCACAATGGTGACTCACAGAGCAATGATTTATTGACCTCATTAGTGAAGAAGTACAATGAATGCCCTATTTTCCAGGTGTAAAATGAGCTATTCAGCAAGTACCATGTAGGATATACAACATTCTGAGTCAGGACTTATCAAGGTACTTTGCTAGTTCACCAAACTAAGCTAACAAGAGTCCCTGGCTAATGAAATAGTCTCTCCTTGGCACCCTAAAATGTTCTAAAGATGTAGACAATCTCAACAAGTAACAATTGAATTCATCACACCAGCTGTATAATATAACTATGGTCTGCCTCCAATAGTGGTCCTCACCATGGCATCATGCCTAAACTATTTCCAGTGGACCACACACAACCAAATGCAACAATACTTTAACTTTGATAATGACTGATTAAGTTAAGAAAACCATTTTAGAAGACTGTTTATCAAATCATACTTTTCTGCCTCAGAGGACATCCATGAAGGATTTGGAGCCCACTTGTATAGAACACTACCATATCACACAATGTTTTGAGTTCTTAGGAGTTGCCTCATGAGTTATTCCTAATATTAACCCCAAGTTGAACTAGTGCTATGCTCTGTTGGTTGGATTGTTTAGTTTTAATCTTAGTGTTGATTTCAGAGCTATCCAATCTAATAAAAGAGTAATATGCAAATTGATCCTCACTCTGAGACACCTAAGCCATGCCCACCAGCCAAGCCATGCCCACCAGCCAATCAGAGTGGCTGTATGCAAATTAACCCAGCCAAGATGGCAGCCAGCAGCCATGGAGCTGGAATAAGCAGGAGGCTTCTGTTAGGCCTCTGCTCAAAGTAACAATGTTTCAATTATAGAAGTTAAATAAACCCCAGATACCTGATTCCAGCCAGCCTTGCTGGAACGTTGGGTCAATGGGAGGTGTGGGCAGCCTGAGCTGGAATAAGCAGAAGGCTTGCCCCAGCGATGAAGGAAGCTAAGGTTCCTGTCTGCCTAGGCCAGCTATGGCCTCCACTCACAGCAACAAAGTTTCGATTATAGAAGGTAAACAAACCTCAGTTACCTGCTTCCCGCCTTGGGCTCAAGGAAGTGCTGGGAACCTGGATTGTCAGAGGCAACCTGACCTGGGCTCCAGTTAAAGCAATAAAGTTTCAACTTTAGAAGTTAAATAAATCCCAGCCAGCCTTGCTACAAACAGCCATCAGCCACTCACCCAGGCTGGCCATGTACTCCAGCAGGACCCACTCCCTGAGGGGATGTGGCCAGCCTGCAAACAACTATCAGCCCCTCACCCAGGCTGGCCAGGCACGCCAGCAGGTAGATATCCCCCGAGGGGTCCCAGACTGAGAGAGGGCACAGGCCGGGCTGAGGGACCCCCCCGAGTGCACAAATTTTTGTGAACTGGGCCCCTAGTGGAATATAACAGTGGAGTCAGACAACTGGCATGAAGAAAGTGTTGTATTATGGGTACTAAGGGCCTAGGAACATTCCATTTCATATATTTCCTTCTTCTGGGATGCATTGTCTCCTGATAGACAATGGGCACAATTATTCGGTGCATTGTTTCATCAGATTGTTAGGAAAATAAGAAAAAAAACAAATCATAATCAGAGTAGGAAGAATCCTGGACTGAAGAGCCAGAGACTTAGGTTCCAGTATTGAGTCTACCTCAGGCAAATTACTTTCTGAGTTTTACTTTGCTCTTCTGTAAAATGATGATTTTAGAGATTTGTAAGATATCTTCCATGTTTCTTATTCTTTCATGGCCTAAAATCCATAAACTTCTTCTCTCTTTTCTGATTTTTCAAGGAATTCAGATATCTTATTTTTATGCTACTTCTTTACCAGTTTTCCTTCTGTTAAGTTTTCACAAAGGCCATGTTACTTCACAAGGCTCCTACTGAATTGTCAGAAGAGGTCAGGTAGTGTCAGCGATAGTGGAGGCAAAGCCTGTTTCCTGAGTCACAAAAATTATGAAGTTGAACTTTAATTCTAAGTGTTGATCCTTTCCTGTACCTGCTGCAGGTACTATAGTAGATTCCAGTTCCTGGCAAAAATAAAATTGATCATGAATTGGTGACTCCTTCATCAATCAAAAAGTATCTTCTACCATCTTCTGTGACCTAAATGATACGTCAGGAATTACTGGAATGGTAGGACAAGTTAAGGACTTTGTTTCTCTTAATGAAGTCTTATATTCCAGCTCAATTGAAAAGGCTTGTATAAAGTTATAGACAACCACATAGACAAGATAAGAACATAACTATTAACTTGTGTGGTATTGGAAATAAGTTCATAGAAACTCATATAGGAAGCAGTTTTGTGGGCAAAATAACTTGAGAAATATAAATGCTAAGTCTTGGGAAGTGGCAGATTAATAACAAATGAGAAGAGTCAAGGAAAAAAACATGAAAAGGCAATCAGTGAGGCCACTGATTTCCCATTGTCTTCTTATCTTGTAAACCAAGCCTTGCCAAACTGGCTCCAGGACAAAGACAATCCACTGGTGAAATCCAAAGAGGAGGAACTTTTCTGAAACAAAAGGGAGATGAATTCACACAGGAATGTAAAATGCTGTCTAAAACCAGAAAATCCAGTAATTAACTTAATTTTTCTCCAGCAATTGCAACAGTTGAGTTGATCCCAGGGCCTAAGAAACTTTCAGGTTATGAGAGATCCTAATGGCTACCCCTGCTTGCTAAGGTTAACTCTCTTAGATAATGATTTTGAGTTATTTTTCTGAGCATGTAGATGAGGATCAGAACTTTCTATTAGCATTAAGATGAAAAAGTGCACCAAGTCCCATGACTGCCTAGACAGGTGCCAGTTAGCAATATTGCCAAGCTAGATGGGAGACTAAGATTATCCTGCTCTTCATTTTGTGTATGGGAGAATAAGGCCTAGATGCTTAGGATGGGTGCCCAAAACTATGGATAGTACTCAACCTTATATACACTGTCTTCATTCCTATTTGTACATACCTATGATAATGTGTAGTTTATAAATTAGGCAATTTCACAAATATAAGATTCATTCTTACAGTTCATCTTATCAACTTCAGCATAAGATTTTTTTCCCTTTTGCCTTCTCACTTACAGAAAGCATTTTACATCTTCCCTTTGGCATATCCGAATTGCACTTTGAGGCCGTTGTGAAGTAGAATAAGGGTTACTTGAACACAAGCACTGTTATACCTCCACAGGCGATCTGATAACCCAGATGGCTACTCCGTGACTAACCTTTTTATGTAGCATTTAGAGATGACAGAAAACAAAACTGACTTAAATCTAGTATTCATTGCCTCACGCAGGTTTGTCTGTACTCCCTCCACGTCATCCAACCCTAGTCCCCTGCCCCTATTTTCCCTGTTATGATCTAAAAATTGTATTTTACTCTTTCAATGGTATACTCCTTTTGATTAATATCTATCTGTAAGCAATATTTCGTTTGAATACATGTTTCTATAACTTCATTCTTGACTCTACATATAAAAGGAGCTGGAGCCACACCTGGTGAATTGCTTAAA
>PVJC01034273.1:0-18915 GCA_004026665.1 Murina feae | reverse complement strand
TTAGTTTTCTCATCTAAAAATGGTGATAATAGTGGGTATTTTATTGGGTTGTTGTGAAGATTAAATTAGTTAATATAAGACAGAACAGTTCTTGACACATTGTACGGTATCAGTAACATCTAAGCATCTGATGTTATTATTACATCATACAGACAAAAGACTTTAAACACAATGGCTGGCTGGGGTTAAGCAAGCATTTAACAGATGTTACCAACTACTCAATTAAGATGAGTAACAGAATTTAGCTCCTGTCTATGTTCCCATTCTCATCCCCTACCACTGTCCCCTCATACTCTATAATGTGAGAGGTAATGTGTCATACTGCATTTGTATATATTGTTTTCTTTTCCTATTCCCTGTGTGGTTGCCCCTTTCTCATTCTTTGGGAAATCTCTTCCCTACTCTCATCCCTCTCTGTTGCTCTTGGAGCAATGTGCATACTACCAACTTATCTAACATTCTAAATACTGGTTTCGTTTCTGTCTTATCAATTAGATTGGAAATCTCCTCGAGACCAGAGACTGACACATATTTCTGTGCTTCTGGGGGCTTGATGTATAGTAGATGCTCAATTCACGTAATGAATGAATGGTCATCTAAGTCAACATAATTCATGGGATGCAGCTAAGAAATATACTTCTACATTTACAGAGAAGTCCACTATTGAATAAAACATTCTATTAAACATTTCTACTAAAAAGCTTGCTTTATTATGTAACATTCTTATTCATCAATTCCCAATTATTTCTGTAAATAGCCTGTTACTACTTTCTATAATAAAACCTGAATTCAGCAGCCAGCATTCCAGATGTCGAAATAAATACCAATAAAAAAGACTACGCAAATACCTCAAGATATTCTAGTAAAACCACATTATTTATATTTTATAAACATCATCTCAAATAATACCTAGAGAATTTATTAATGGATTTCCAAATGGAAATATTATAAAAAGATTTTCAACAAGTTGTGTATTCTATTGTTTTCTGTCCCAATGATTGCATACTTGCATGATTTTATGGCTATCTATAAAGAGATAGTACATCTGAGAGAGACTAAACATACACACATTAGATTCAATGAACGGGAGAAAGAGATAAAGAAATAAAGGTCAAGGAAAGCAGATTGGCTTAGTGACAATGCAGTATTTGGCTTCAATTTAATAATGACTATTTTAGTCTCTCTGAACTAGTCTTTTTAATCTGAAGGAGGAAACAATTTAACTCAATACAACACTTAGTAACCAACAATAAAGTTATAAAATTTTATTTTAAGATGGATTTGGGGAATAAATTACAAACATATGGATAAGTTAAAATAAACACACATGTACACTGCCTTTTTTAAACACACAACTCTGAAATTGAATTTTATCCCTATATATTTACATCTAAAAGCACTATAAAACTGAAATAGAAAAAATTTTAAAAATATATTAAGAAAAAACATGCCATTTATTAATATTAAAATTTTCTGACATTACCACGAAAATTTTAGAAAGCTGTCTTAAGTTTCTAGGGAAACTCTTTACCAAGAAATGTTTAAAAATTCAAACAAGACTTCATATTTGGATTTCAGAGTCAACTCGAATTGCAATACTTTGAGTCACATTAAGACCACCAGTGATTCCATCATATTAATATGTGTTATGTATCATGTTCACTAATGCCAGATTCCTCTCGCCTTCCACATTTGACTTAAGTTGGAGAACAACCTGTTGGATATTCTACTCAAAGTTTACTGATCAACATTCTAGATGACCAGCACAGTGCCACTTGGGGCCACTATGACATCTAGCTCTGGTATCAGTAAATTTAAAAAGTGCACTACTCAAATGACTGCTTAGCCATTCTAGGTTGGAGTTAAGACTAACTCAACCTATGAAATGAAATACAAAGTTACTTTTTAGTAGTCAGAGCATTAGATGCATCAAAAAATTAAAAATAGCATAAAAGCCTCATTCAAATTTTTTAAAAGGAATCATTTAATACTGAAATGTAAATATTCAAAGTGCCCTAGAAATAAAATAAAAAAAACATAAAATTCAAACTTTTAAAGCAATGGAAATAGCCTAACAGAAAAAAAATGTCATGGAATATTTAAAACTCAATCAGATAAATCAGACCAGATGATATTTAATCAGCAAAATATACAACATAATCTATAGAGAAAATGGCTACGGTGAAGAAATAAGTTAAATTAAAGAGATATCTATGTAAATTCAGATTTCAAAGACTTTTTTCTTTAATTTTGAGAAATTAGACATAAAGAAAAACAAGAATGTGGTTTTTATGTTTTCAAATAAAGATTGAGCTATTGATTCCAATTCTATAAATTCTCATAAGAATTAGATGAATGCAAAAAATATTTAAATACAAAGACAGTTATTATAGCATCCTATAACAGTAAAAATTAAGGAAAAGCTATTTAACCTATGATAATGAAATACTATGTAGTCAGTTGAGTTAAATATACCTGACATGGAAACTAGTCTGCAATATACTGACAAAAGAAAAATTCCTAATTATGAAAGAATTAGACTGGAATCATAAATTAGGAATCATAATTCCTAATTATGAAAGAAAGTATGTGATCTCAGTTAGGTAAAAACATAAATTAAAAAATATAGACACACATATACTTATGTGTGTTATGTGAGTTCACATAAAATTAAAAAAGAGAAACTAGAAAAACTCTTTACCAAGAAATCTTTACACATACGTGGAAACACACATATAAAATCTGGAAGAGAATGTACCAAATTATTATCAGCTGTTATTCCTGGTGAGGTTTGGCTTCTCACAGAAAGCATGTGTGAGAAGCCAAAAAATAAAGAATTACAAAAATAAAGAATAAAACTTTTTATTTAAAAAAAAAATTCTAAAACTAAAAAACTATAAAAACCTAAAAAATCTGTCAACATAGGGTAGAGTTTTATGAGGCTTAAATTTCCCATTCATAGTGTAGCCAGAACTTCTTAAGCATCTAAGAACAACTCTAGTTGACAAACTGGTTGTAACTATGAAATCGGTAGCCCTTGCTATAAAGTTAATTTTATTTTTAGTTCATTTCCTAATTTATTTCTAACAGATTTCAAGGAGCCATTAGTTTTAGCAACAGTTTACCATCATTTAGTATAAATTAAATACTGAGAAAAGTGTATACATTTTATAAATATATGCTTTTTACAATGCAACAGGTATCTGGAGGCATAAAAATGTCATGATGGTATTGAGTACTTAAAGAGCAAAAAGAAAGAGTAGCTTGCTAAATACAGTCAAACATTAAAAAAGTAAGTATGCAGTGATAAGAATTTAAGAGAAAGATAATTTTAGGGTGGGAAAGGGGTATTTTTACTTACACATCTACTCAATAGTATTATGGACATTACTAGGGTAAAACTAACTAATTATAAATTTTGAAAATATTCACAGATTTCCCATTAGTGCCTTTAACTAAGCCTATACATTCCAGGCACATTAAATTGAAGCCTAGCTCAACCCCACTACAATCTCCACTTCTTGTAGCTGTCCATCTACTGCAGCATAATCCCAGCTGCCAATCTGAAATAAACCAGCTAGTCAGAGCAGACATAACCAACAGAAACAAATGTCACTCAATAATGTTCAGCGGCACTGTGCTCATGGATAATTTCAAACAGTATCTCTGTCTAGAACATTGATGTGCTCATTCAAAACACCTCCATCTCCAGCTACTGGAAATGAGTAGATAAAGCCGCCTGCCTAGAAAAATAAGTGGAATGCCGCTTCAAAGGACTTTCCTATGCTAAAAGGCAAACATAGTGAAACACAGTGGAAAGTTCTTAAAGAAAAATCAGGGGAATTAATTTTCTGCATTTAACAGTTTAAATTGTTTCTTAAAACCAGAAAAATATGGTTAAACTATGTCACAGAAAGAAGCAGTCATCTGGTCATTCATTTGGTCAGATTCATTTAGGCTATCTTCTCAATAGTGTTTGTAAGCATCCACTACAGGAAAACACTGAAATGAGGTTCATACAGTGAGAAATCAGATTGATTTCAAGTAACTTAAAACACGAAATGCAACACACACACACACACACACACACACACACACACTCTCTACTGGCAGGGACAGAAAGAGGGTAATTACATAGTTTAATAATACTAAATACTTAAAAATTTTTCACTTGACTCAAATGTTTCACAAATACTAATAGAATGTCAGTTGCTGCTTCGCACTGATAATGAAAAGTAAAAGTAGTGATTATATTCTAAGTAGTAATATATTCTTTGGTAGAAATAAAAGAAAATAAAGTTGTTATTCTGAACATTTAGAAAACTGTCATACATACAACCTTATATAGATTTTTCCAGTCTATGAAATTTTTTTCACCTTAACCTTTCTGTAAGTTTGTATTTAGTTTAAAATTTAAAGAGCAAAATTCAATCACTTTATTTGAAACTACTTTTCTCACCTTTGATTTAACATGATGTATCAAAGCATGACTGGCATGGTTCAGTGATTGAGCATCAACCTATGGACCAGGAGTTCACAGGTTTGATTCCCAGTCAGGGCACATGGCCGGGTTATGGGTTCTGTCACTAGTGAAAGAGGCAGTCGATCAGTGATTCTCTCTCATCATTGGTGTTTCTCTCTCTCTCCCCCTCTCTCTTCCTCTCTGAAATCAATAAAAACATTTTTAAAAAAAAACAAACAAAAAAATGATGTAACATAAAATCATACACTTGAATTCTATATAATCTTATTAGCTAATGTCAGCCAAATACATGTAGTTAAGAGCTTTAAAAATAAAATAATCAGCATTGAAACCATTATAAATGTAATATAATTTCAATAAAATAAAATAAAATATGGGGCCTAAAGAAAGCAGAGGTTCATGACAGAAATCATCAGCATAACAGAATCACTCAGGATTCCTTGGATTGTTGATAGTGAAATAAAATCATAACATATCAATACTTAGCTGTTATGTCCTTGGATGTGTAATTCAGCCAGAACTATTTAATTAAGAAGTCTGCAATAGGCACAATAACTAGCAAAAAAACAAAGATTAGCTTTCCTGTCAACTCTGATGTCCATTTGGTTCATGAAGGGAAATGTTGATTATTGTAGTTTTGATATACAAGAAAGTCTAGCATAATTTCAAGGTATTTTTTATGTAGGTTTTCAATTAAAACTTGACTAATCCTTACAGTTTATTTGGCTTTTCATTGTACAGTTCCTGCCCTGCACTGTGTCAAATATGCCATCTGGGTAGCACACTTCTGGCCAGAAATGCTGCAGCATTATGTCTGTAACACTGAACTGTGGCTGCATAAAACCTTAACTTACTGCATTCAATACTTCTAATTTAGTCTGTGGTTATAACCTTCACAGTCATGTTGTCCTACTGTCCTTCTCTTAAATCTCCCTGCAGTCACAAGAGAGACTCCTGCCCCACCTGCTTGAACTGGGCTGGCAGACCATTCCCCCAACTATTTAACAAATGTTAACAATGCTATAAATACCAATTGTGTTTATGCTTTCTGAAAGATTCACTGCAGCCAGTCTTCTGCAACTGTGTTAGAGCTGAAATAAGCTGTTGACTCCCACCATGAGAGTGATTGAATTCTAAGCCAAAAATGCTTTTCCTTGGATAAGATATCTGATTTGCTACTGCTGTCATGAAGCTGAGGTCATGTAAACTTAAACACTGCTGCTGCTGCTTTTGGAAAACAGACCTTCGCAGAGTGATTATGTGTTGCTCAAACAGCATTTGGAAGGATAAATTTAGAAGAGAGAAAACCAGCCCCTGACACTAAACACAACTCAGAGAGAAATTTCAGGTCGGACTTCCATGTTGAGACTCATCGCATATAATCCTTTAACTTGAGCAACATCGTGGCTCTCCTGCCCCTCTTCCCTACCCATCTAAGTAAATAGAGCTGAGTTCCATTTTACAAAGGAAATTAATGTCTTCAATTTCTGAACTCACATAAACATTGTATTTGTTTAAAAAGTAGGAGAGAAAATGACACTTCCATAGGAAAGGTAGGAAGGACTTAGGGCGAGGGACACAATGAAACAGCACAGACAATATTGTTTGTATTAATGATGCTCCTGAGCCAACACCTACCTGCAGTGTGTGTTAGCAGCCTTTGAACCGCACCCCTTCTTGCACCCCGGACTCAGCCCAGGCTCTGCTTGTGGACCCCTTACACAATAGCTGCTCAGACCCCATACTCTGCGTCTACTTTCCCTTTTGTCAAAACCTATTACCAAATCCTGTGCACAGACAGCTGCATGATTGGAAAGGGCTGTTTTAAAAAAAACACACACAAGTTATGTAAGCAAATAAATGATCTCTGATGATGGAATTTTAAGCATTAGCAAACGTGATGTATTCTGTGGCAGAGGCTTTTCGGTACCTATCAAACCACATGATGCAGGAACTGTCACAGCTGATGTCACCCCGTGACTCAGGCATTAGTTAACAAAGTCCAAATTTGGGGATGAAGCCTTTCCACTTTTACTTTATACTTTCATACTATTGGAATTTTATATAGTTAACATGCATTGCTTTGATAAATGAGTTCCTAAAGCCCTTTATGTAACTATTTAATTACACACAAATGCACACAACACACACACACCCCACTAAGTAGTGAAACCCAAGATGCAGAATTCACAAATCTTAGGCCAAAAGCCTTCTTGCTTTTAGAAAAAAATGACAAGAACGACAATTAATGTGACATATCTAAGATATTTTCCCTAACAGTAGAGGTGATCTGACTGATCTTCAAATATGATGGGAAAAATGAAGAAATTAAATAGCTAAAAAGTATGAAAAAAATAATAGCTCAGTGAATAAAATAGGAAATTAAAAGATTGGATATGCTCTGTTTTCTGAGTGAGAAAAAAGTTGAGAAATTTATAAAATGACTTTATCTTTATCAAAGTGACATAAAGATCATTATACAAAGTCACTATCCTAGCAACAGCAAACATAGCCAAAAACCAGAAAATAATCAAAAAGCTCTCCAAACAGCAAATGCAGTCAGAATCCTTATCCTCATGTTAACGTGCATCACACATTCAGATTTTTAAGCAGACATTTTTCCCCTCAAAAGAGAAAGAGTTGTGGGTTGGCTTTTACTCCTTGATTTTAAAGCTAAACAGAAAAGTAGCAAAGGAAACAATTCCATGATCTCACTAACCAAAGATAATGACCATCTTTGGCTACATGACCATATGCATATACATATACATATGCCCATGTAAAATTTCTGTCTCATATTTCATAACATATTTGCTTTTCACTGTACTATGGCAAAATATAATTCCATGGCGATACATGCAGATCTATATAGCAATAGTTCTGGTGCTATATATAGCATTCCTCTGTATGGATTTACCAGTATTTATTAAGCCAGTCTCTATTGTTAGACATTTATGTGGGGTTTTAAAATATTCTTATTGATTTTTAGAAAAAGAGGAAGGTGAAGGGCGAGAGAAAAACAACAAGCCCCGTAACCTCTGACTGGGAACCGAACCAGCAACCTTTCGGTGCTTGGGATGATGACTGACTAAGTGAGCCACAACGGCCAGGGCTATGCATTTGGTTTTCAAACAACTGTACAATTGAACCTTTTTTTTTTTTTTTGCATACTTGCTCTGTTATTCCTTTTAGTTAAGTGCTAAGTGCATGAACAGTTTAAAAACTGATACAGACTACTATAAAGACTCAACCTGTTTTGACCCTCACCAAATATATAACAACGTCTGCTTTCAAACCAACATTAGGAACTTTCATTTGTTATATCTTACATGATTTCATATGAATAAAAACTGCTGAATATTAAATTGAATTTCATTGATTACTAGTGAGGATAAACTATTTTTCACTTGTGGGTTGTATTTCATCTTTTGTTGAGTATCTGTTCCTGATATCTGGATGTTCAAAAACTTCAGCTTTTATGTAGCCAAATACATTAATTTTCTTAATGACTTTTATTTTGTTAGTAGCCTTACAAAATGGACCTTTTATTTCAAGTTTATAAATCTATTCAGCTATATTATCTTCTAAGTTATAGTTTCACTTTTTTATACTTATAACATTCTTTATACCAAATACATATACATTTTATTTATAATTTCTTTCACTTTAAGATGTGAAATAGGGATCTGAATTAATTTATATTCTAGACAATTAGCTAGATGTCCTACATCACATATCAAATAAGAAACCCTTTTCCCAGTAGTTTAAAATACCACCTTTATGATATCCCCTCACGTGTAATATGTCTGTTTCTGGAATCTCTATTCTGCTCCAAGGAACCTCTAAGTTCCTTCACTAAAACACGTTGTCTTGATTATTGTAGTTTATATTTTTGTATTTGGTAGAGTAATCAAAACCTATTTATTTTACCTTTAATTTAGTTCTACCAAATCTGGTTATTTGGTTTCTTTATCACATCTAAGACACAATAAATTGTAGAGTAGGTGGACGCGTGCCCGAAAGTAGACAGACATACTTGACACAGAAATAAGAAGTGAGAACTGATAGCTTGAGGGCAGAAAAAGGGAAAAGATTAAAAGAGCACGAGAAGTAAAGAGCACCATGGAATTCTTTAGTTTAAGGTCAAATATAGCACAGAACAATGATTAATATTAATAACAAAATATCATATTCTCTAATTATACTCACTTTTCTTTGTTCACTATCTTACTGTAAAATGGCCTCTACTAAAAACAGCAGAACCACTGTTTTTCAGGTACACATATTATAAAAATTGACTATTCCCAAGGCGAGTCAAGTCTCAATAGATTTCAAAGAATCTACATCATCCATACCACACTTTAGCTCTAAATTCAGTTAAAATTAGTAACAAAAAAAAACATAAGTAGATTGGAGTTATGGAGACAATCCTCACTGAAGACATGACTTTTGTAAGCTGAGGCATACATGACAAAGAGCCAGCATGTGAAAATTGGAGACAGTCAGAGAGAACCGCTATCCTAAAAAGGTGCTAAGTCAGTGATGACCTTCACCTGACTAAGAACAGAAAGAAGGTCAGTGGACAGGGCCCATGAATGAGGAAGAAAATGGCATGGCATGAGATTAGAGACATAGGCAGAGGCCAGATCACATGGATCGAGTAGGATTCTGTTCTATATTTACGATGAAATAGGAAGGTTTAAATAGAGGAGTGACATGATCTGATTTACTTTAAACTATCACTTTGGCAGTCTCACTCAGAGCACATCACAATATATACAATTTTAAAAATTTTCTTTCTGACCTACTAAAACTCCATCAATGAACTATTCTACACTAAGGGCTAGATAACTGAGCTCTCAACTTTTGAACATAGCAAATATTATTTATATGAGAATTGGTAGGTGCATTCTGGATAAGAATATAAAAATGTTCTAGAAATCCTGCCTATAAATATATATTATATTCAAAATATATTAAAAGAACTATTTAAGGAACATGCTTATGTTACATTACTTTATTGTGAATGTGTTTTTTTTCTTTGATAAAAATATTTACTCTTACTCAATCTCATCTTGTATTCAATTATCCTATTTTTTCTCTCCTGAATTTCTTCTTTCCCTAATTTTTAGGGTTTTTTTTTTTTTAATGGTGTTAAGCTTGATAAGATTTTAATACATTTGATAAGATAAATGAATGAGACAAACCAAATTTAATAGAATTAATAATCAGAAAATAACCAGCTTTAATTATTTTTGTAATTTGTCTATAAAAGAATATATGTACTCATCACAAGAAAGATTATGTAACTGTGTATGATGATGGATGTTAACTAGACTTATTAGAGTGATCATTTTTGCATTATATACAAATATTAAATCCTTATGTTGTATACCTGAAACTAATATAACATATGTCAATTATACTTCATTTTTTAAAAAATGCAAAAAAAAATGGGGGGGGGGGATACTATGCTAGGAAAACAGCAGATTTAAAAAAAGGGAAAGGGAAAAATAAATAGAACCAAAGACAGAGAAATAAAGGAGAGTAAAGAAAATTTTTAGATAAATAGCTAAAGATAAGAATATATCCTTTAGTTAGAGGTCAAAGATATTTGAAAACATTAGTTTTTTGCTTGAAAAATAATTCTTTCAGCTGTGTGATCTATGCAAATGCAGACAATGTTGTATATTGATAACCCAGCTGTTTTCTAAAAATTAAAAACAACATAAAAGTTTAATGTGCTGCAGGCTGTTTCTCTGATTACTCTTTGTCCTCTTATGGTTATTATTTCTTTCGTTTAGTGCCTTTTTTATAGAGAGATTATTTTTATGATCACTTATTATACCATATGCATTAACCATTCACTCTAGAATAAAAGTGTCTCAAGTAGAAGGGGAAGGCATGACTTGTACAAAGACAACTTGCTTCTGGGCATGACTGTGTGAACATCTAAGTGTCCCAAATTAACATTAAAAGAGTAGTGACCAGAATACACAATATATAGCTACTGAACAGAAATAAGTCTAGTGTAGCCTGCTTTTAATACGAGAAAGGCACAAATCTATGCTGGAACCATTATTGTGGTTTTGCAGAAATAATCCTATCCTATATAATAAAAGGCTAATATGCAAAGTGACTGAATGGTAGAACGACCAGTCGCTATGATGTGCACTGACCACCAGGGGGCAGGTGCTCAATGCAGAAGCTGCCCCCTGGTGGTCAGTGTGCTCTCACAGGGGGAGTGCCACTCAGCCTGAAGCCGGGCTCACGGCTGGCAAGCGCAGAGGTGGTGGTGGGAGCCTCTCCTGCTTCTGCAGCAGGTGGACATCCCAAGGGCCCCTGGACTGCGAGAGGGCGCAGGCTAGGCTTGAGGGACCCCCCAGTGCACAAATGTCATGCATCAGGCCTGTAGTGTTTTAATATAAGTCAAGTATATGCGCAAATCTACAAATATTGAAGATGTTAACTCATCTCAGAGGAACGAGATTCTGAAGAAAAGATGGTGTAGCCTGAAGATGGGGAAGGGAGTAAATTAGGAGATGGCAATAGTGAGAGTTTTACAATTGGCAGAGCCCTGTGACAAGACTTGACTTGGAAGCTGTGCAGGCATGTGGTTGACTAGGGTAAGAGCACTGGGACCTGCCTCCCTGGGTCTCCATTTATAGCTTTGCTCCACTATCAAGGTTTAGAAGGAAACAGTGTGTATGAGGGAAGAGGCCCTCTGTAAGCAACCTCTGAAACAGTGCCTACTACCCCCAGGCACTCTGAATCCCCTCACCCAGACTTATTTTCTTTGTATCACTTAATACTAAATAAAATTAGTCTTTACTGTTGATTTTCTGTGCCCCCCATTAGAAAGTGAGCTCCTTGAAAGAAGGAACTTTGTCTGATTTTCTTGTTTATCACTGTATTTTCAGCACCTTGAACAAAATGAGTGTTTGTTGAATAAGTGAATGAATAATGAATAAAAGAATAAACTGTCCCAATTCATCAGCTCCTTCCTTACCTATCCAAACTAGCCTAGATCCTCCATTTCAGTAGTATCCCTTTAACAATATCATCAATCACCCTTCCACATTCAATCCTTTTTTACATATTCTACCATACGTTATGGTAAAATCCTCTCCCCCCTTCTTTCTCTCCCCGCCCCCCCCCCGTATATATACTTTGCACAAACATACACCTTCTCTAGTAAGCTTTTTCCTACACCTGCTCTCTTGCTGTTGAGAACACAGGAGAAATCAAGTGGAAAGAAAATATTTATTTATTTATTATTGGTAATTTGTTAAACACCCATCACTATGTTAGGCATGTTCATAAGTATTATCTCAAGTCCTCATAATCTTCCTGCCTTCCCACCCCATTCATGCACACTTTCTCATACCAGTCCCCAGGCTAACCTCTCTAATCTCAGACAAGGCACTACTATTCCCTGCTGTCCAGGGCTTATCTGTGTTCTGGATTTTGTTCCTGTTCTCTTTCTCACAGATCTTGGTAGTCTATTATGAGCTTTCTTTACTGTATGCTTGACATCGTTCCTCTTCTTGGATCTTTTTAATAAACATAGAAAAATGGCCAAATATCTACCCACTTAAGAAAAAATCTCTTCAAGTACTTCTAAAAAATTTTAGCTGAGATATTACCTTTCTCTATGGGGGGGGGGGGAGGAGGAGAGGGAATCATTTGAAAGGAAAGGGTCAGACCTCTCTCCCAATATCCAGAAAGGAAGGAAGGGGGATAGGAAAATTTTAGTAAAATAAATAAATGCAAATCTATATACTAAAAAAAACCAAGAACACAAAAACAGCTCTCCCTTAGAGTGGCTGCTAATGGGTATGGGGTTTCTTATTGGGGTTACAAAAATTAGATTGTGATGATGCTTGTAAGACTGTGAGTATACGAGAAGCTATTATATTGGACACTTTAAATGGGCAAATTGTGTCAAATGTAAGCCAAATCTCAATAAAGTTATTAAAAATTCTCCCTTCAATTATTTCCTTTCCCACTGTGTTTACTTGCTTAGCAACCATTCACAGCACAGTCCTGTACCGTCTTAAGTTACTTTCTCTAAGGTCACCAAGGATTCTGAGAATAACCCAATGGGTATTTTTCAGTTCTTATCTATTCAATCTTCTAGACATGTTCTAAAAGACCATACACATGGTGTTGTAACCAACCTTTAACCTTCAATCCACTAATGGCATTGAAGTTCTTTGGTGGTCTGGCTCCTGTCTATCTCTATTATCTTATCACTTTTGGTTCATCTCATTCGGTCCATTCATTTCATTTCATGATCCCTTTTATCTATGTTACATATCCTTTGCTCATGACTCTACCCAATATTCTTAAAATATATTTTTATTGATTTTTTCAGATAGGAAGGGAGAGGGATAGAGAGCTAGAAACATTGATGAGAGAGAAACATTGATTAGCTGCCTCCTGCATACCCCCCACTGGGGATGTGCCTGCAACCAAGGTACATGCCCTTGACCAGAATCGAACCTGGGACCCTTGAGTCCGCAGGCCGACACTCTATCCACTGAGCCAAACCAGTTAGGGCTCTACGCAATATTCTTATTCATCTTTCAATCTACAGACCAACCTCTCATTTCTCAGAAAAGATGCCTGGATTCTCCTGCCTGGGTTTAGTACCAATCCTCTGTCCTTGTACATACATACGGTGTACTTATTATTATAAACCTTATACTGAATTTATTATAGCATATTATACTTGTTTACCCACCCAAATTACCCCACTAGACAGTGAACTCCAGCTGATGAGGGCAGGGCCTTCAACTATTGAACCTCATTGCACAATTTGGGTTTAGTGAAAGGTTGTTGAAAAAGGAATGAATTAATGACCTATTCTTGTTTTGTTTCTGCTTGGTTCACTTCACAGTGAACTCTGCATGGGTCCTTTAGGAAACAGTCTCTAATAACTTCTCTGGTGTTAACATTGTGTGATTCTTCTATGATGTAATCAGCAATTTCTATTCTTTTTACAGTTGAGTTTCCCAGCCCCAGGGATTTAACAGTGAACAACACAAGAGAAGGAACTAACACCTGCTAAGTATTTATGATGGTATAGGGACTACTAGGCACTTACCATGCGCTATACCTCATATAATCCTCTAGGGGGTGGGCATTATCACACCAATTCTATGTCTGATGGAAATTGAGTCTCAGGCAGATTCATGTCATACAACTAGTAGACATCAAGGCCAGGAATGAAATCCAATTTATTGACTGGTTGTATGACTGTTTCTTTACTCTACTATATCACACTGCACTGTGCCATAGGATTTAGCATTATGATATAGAATGTCTATAATAAAAGATGATCACATTTGTTAAATAACATTCAGAAAGCTCTGTAGAACAACAGATTACCAGAGAGAAAGGAAGGTGGGTGGAGGTAGAAGAAGGTAAAAGAGGGATAAATGGTGATGGAAGGAGACTTGACTTAAGGTGGTGAATACACAATACAGATGATGTATTATAGAACTGTACACCTAAAACCTGTATCATTTTATTCACCAATGTCACCCCAATAAATTCAATAAAAAAGAAAAAGAATTGGCTAGACATGTTACATAAAAAAAGCTTTATGAATTATCATATATATTTATATAAATAGTACTAAGTAATGAAGTGATATATTCTTTCAAACACATCAGGTCTTCCATACTTAGAACACAGCAAGCCACATTATTAGAATGCATGCTGAATCTAAAATAAATATATGTTTATATAGCACCCTATATAATAAAAGCATAGTATGCAAACTGTCCCCTGGGCTGGGAGTTTGTCCGGGAATTCGACCAAAAGGTGGAGCCAGCTGGGGGAAGGGAGGGAGGCCCTGGCCAGTGGTGATGGTAGGTGGTCAGGGGAAGGCCTGAGGGACCTTACCAGTGCATGAATTTTGTGTATGGGGCCTCTAGTAAAATATAAACATAAATTAATGTGTGATGAATGTTAAACTGCAGTCAAAGTTTAATTTGTTAATAATATTAACTACTTGGGGTTGTGGGGAAGAAAAGGGAGTCAAATAAATTGAAGGTAAAAGTCTTAAATAGTCTTTAGCAAATGTTGATAATGAAAAATAAACACAAAAAATGTATTTGTTATGGCAGTTCCTCAAAATTACCATGTAATCTAGCAATTTCACTTCTCAGTATATACCCCCCCAAACTGAAAAAGAGACTTAAACAGATACTTGTTCACCTTTGTTTATAGCAGTATTACTCAGAAAAGCCAAAAGGCAAAAATAACCTCTTGTTCATCCATGGCAGATAATGGATAAACAAAGCATGGTATACTCATACAATGGAAGGTTATTCAGCCTTAAAAAGGAAGGAAATTCTGACACATGAGACAACATGGATGAGTCATGAGGATATTACACTAAGTAAAATAAGCCAGTCACAAAAATACAAATACTGTATGATTCCACTAGGTACCTAAGTAATCAAATTCCTGGAGACAAAGTAGAATGGTGATTGTCAAGGGCTGAGGGCAGGGAAAGTAAGGGATTACTGCTTAAAGCATAGAGAGTTTCAGTTTGGAAAGATGAAATCTTTTGGAGATGAATAATAGTCTGGTTGCATAACTATGTAAATGTACTTAATGCTGCTCAAAAATGGATAAAATGGGCCCAGCTGAGATAGCTCATTGGTTAAGTGTCTACCCATGAATCAAGAGGTCACTGGTTCGATTCCTAGTCAGGGCACATGCCTGGGTTTCAGTCTTGATCCAGAGTAGGGAGCTTGCAGGAGGCAGCTGATCAATGTTTCTCTCTTTTATTGATGTTCGTATCTCTATATCCCCTCTCTCTTTAAAATCAATAAAAACATGTATTTTTCAAAATGATACATTTTGTTATATTATTTACTATGATAAAAATGTTATTCGAAGTCATAACATGTGAGTTTAAGTGAAAGAAAAAATATATTTCAACTACATATTTAATGTCTAAATGGAGTATGCTCAATTTCAAATATTCTACAAAATTAATTTAACAAATACGTATCCCATTGTCTGTCTACAAGCTTTGGTTTGGAATAAGAAAATAAAGTCTTCAAAGATATATGAAAAGTCTTCTAGATTTCCACTATCCAATATGGTACCCACTAGTCATACATGCCTATTTAAAGTTGAATTAAATAAAACTAAATAATTCCTTGCTGATTTTGCTCAATGGTTATAAAGAGTCAATCCTGGAACCAAAGATTCTCAAGTTCCATTCCAGTCAAGGGCACATATCTCAGATGCAGGCTCGATCCCTGGCTCTGGTCAGGGAATGTACTAGAGGCAGCCAGTCCATGTGTCTCTCTTACATCAATGTTTCTCTCTCCCTACTGCCTCCCTCCTCTCTACTCTCTCTAAAAAAAAAAATAACATAAAAAAAAAAATGAGAAAACTATCTTCAGATGAGGATTAAAAAAATAATCCTATCTAATAAAAGAGCAATATGCAAATTAACTCCGAGACAAAGATGGTGGCGCCCATAGCAGTGGAGAAGGGTGCTGGTGGCATCACCCTGGCAACGTGAGCCCAGCAGGCATTACCTCAGCAACCCATGAGCAGGTTGCATTGCCCTGGAGCAGGCAAGCACCGCCAGCAGGCAGCCCCCAGTGGGGCCTTCTCCTGATGGCCATGGCAACCGGAAGCAGGAGAGTAAACATGCGGGCAGCCTGGTCGCCACAGTGATCCACGAGCAGGCAAGCGCGGCTGGCAGGCAGCAAACAGCAGGGCCTGCTCCTGGGTTGCTGTGGTGATAGGTGAGCAGGCAAGCGTGACCGGCAGGCAGCACCCAGCCTTGGTCACAGCTCAAGGGAGAGAACAACATACAGGCAAGGCCAGGAGCCTGAGAGACCAACACAGAGGGTGCATTCTCCAAGCTTCCATGATGTAGCTGGGGGCAGGCCCCCAGCAAACAGACACACACACACGGTGACTGTTCTGAGCCTCTGATGTGGCTGGGGTCAGGCCCCCAGTGGGAACACACACACGGGGTGCCTGCTCTGAGCCTCCACAGTGCAGCTGGGGACAGGCCCCCAGTGGACACACACACACACACACACACACACCACACGGCGCCTGCCAGACTGTGGCCATCAGTAGGACATCCACTGAGGTTCCAGACTGTGAGAGGGGGCAGGCTGGGCTGAGGGACCACCGCCCTCCTCTGTGCACGAATTTCGTGCACCGGGCCTCTAGTAATAAATAAAATTAAACATTCAATTCCTCCCTCAGTCACACTAGCCACTTAGCCACTGAAATGCAGAATGTCTACATATGACTAATGGCTCCACATTGGACAGTGTAGACATAATGAACATTTCCAACACTACAGGAAGTTCTTTGGAACCATGCTCTTTCATATTACATGTAAACAGTATATGGTAAATTCCTTTGGTAGATCATTGGTGTATGTGAGGAAGAAAGAACCAATTATGCAGGTTGTTCTAGAGAGGAGACAACTAGCTAACTCAATGTTTCACCAGCATCACACAGATACAGGGTTAGAGCCAGCCTTTATCATGCAAATGATGCAAAAAACTTCAATGAAGTGAAAGAGATAGTTATATTATCTGGGACACACCAATAGGTCTTTTTAAAAAAAGGATCCCATATTGGGAGAAACAGTATTAAATATATTTTCAAAGCAACTCTATAGAATATAATGGAATTTCAAAATTAAAACTATATAGGTTATATAGCATCATAAAATGATATATGCTGATATGTTAAGTAAAACAGATTATAAAATCAGATATATATGATTTTAGTCAATTAGAGTTATGGATAATTACTATAAGGGAACATGAAAAATAAAAATGTGGTATATTTGATGAAGAATTATGGACACTTATAGAACAAAGTAGCACTATTCAAATATTGTTAAAATGATAAAAATGAAAGTAAGTGGACCTATGCTGTTGCATTCTAACAATAAAATTGTATTCTATTTGGTAACACAGATTGCATGTTTGCTTTAATCTCAATATCATACATAGAACCCAAGGTGCATTTTGTGTCATGCTCTAATAAAATAAAATAAACCCTACAGGAACATTTTCAAATAACGGAAAAACTTGAAGAGTCTGTAAGAGTTCATGTGATCCAGTTGTAAGATAAACTGAAAAATAGCAATTCAAAACCTATCCAGTTTACCATAAGACATATATATATCTAGTATATGGTGCTTTTGTCTGTGTACTAACCTTTACTCAGCACATAAACCAGGTGATAATACTTAAATATGTGCTCAGTGCCTGGCTGGTGTGACTCGGTAGTGGAGCATCGGCCCATGAACCAAGAGACCAGGATTTGATTCCAGGTCAGAGCACATGCCCAGGTTGTGGGCTTAAGCCCTCAGTAGGGGGCATATATGAGCCAGCCAATGGATGTTTCTATCTCTCTATCTCTTCCCCTTCCTCTCTCTAATAACAATAAAAAATATTTTAAAAAATATGTGATTATGCACTGTCAACATGACCAGGTCATACACAGAATTATAAAGAAAGGTACTGAGTACTGGTGAAAAATGACAAACCTTACTTATTACACATAATGTTCTCTTTAAAGTGATTATGCTAAGTGAAATAAGCCAATCAGAGAAAGATAAGTATCACATGATCTCACTCATCTGTGGAATCTAATGAACAAAATCAACTAATGAACAAAATAGATCCAGAGACATAGCAGCATGGAACGGACTGCCAAATCTCAGAGGGAATGCAGAGGTGGGTGGGAAGAGATCAACCAAAGAACTTGTGTGCAATATATGCATAACCTACGAACACTGACAATAGTGTGGTGAAGGCCTTGGAGGTGGAGGTACAGGTACAGGGTGGAGGGGGTCAATGAGAAGAAAGAAAGGGACATCTGTAAGACTTTCAAGAATAAAGAAAATGTATGAAAATGTTAGACTTCATTCTTACTATTAACTTCTCTATGGCTATACAGGTACTTGTGTATTATCTATAAACTAGAGACCTGGTACACAAAAATTTGTGCACTGGGGGGGGGGGGGTAGGAAGGGGATCCCCTCATCCGGGCCTGTGAACTCTCGCAGTCTGGGACCTCTTGGGGGATGTCCACCTGCTGGCTTAGGCCCACTGCCCAGGGGATTGGGCCTAAGCTGGTAGTCAGACATTCCTCTGGCAGCCTGGGAGCCCTTGGGGGATGTCCACTTGCCAGCGGGGAGCAGGCCTAAGCTGCAGTCGGACATCCTTAGTGCTACTGAGGGGGTGGGAGAGGCTCCCACTACTATTACTGTACTGGCAGCTGTCAGCCTGGCTTGTGGCTGAGCAAAGCTCCCCTGCATTGAGCATCTGCCCCCTGGTGGTCAGTGTATGTCATAGTGACCAGTAATTCCCAGTCGTTCTGGTCAATTTGCATATTATCTTTTTATTATATACTAG
>PVJC01034272.1:0-18779 GCA_004026665.1 Murina feae | reverse complement strand
AGGTGACTAAGAAAAACTGTCCAAGTCATGACATATTTGTATTACTTTTGACATTATGCCTCTGGGAATGAAGCTGTGTGAGAGAAGTGTGGTTTAAAGTCTTATGTGAAGAAGACAGTGCAAAGTGATGGCCACAGTACCCTAGGATTGGTGTCAAATGGGTGAAGTGTGATATCAAAACTTTCAGAATCTTGGACTGAGAATCCTGGGGGAAACCAGGTTATTGCCTGGCAAGAATAGTGTCCAATCACTCACACTCTCATTATGGAGAACATCTCTCCATACCCTATGTTCATGACACCCACTGAATTAACAAGAGGCAGTGTGAGACCTAGAGCACAGGTATCATCTTTGTGCTCATTTTCCCTGTTTGTTGTGGGAAGACACAGCATCAGAGGAAGATAAGGAGAGAGTAACTTTGATAAACAAATGCCTGATATCTTTTCTGTTGTCGAGAGAGCAGATATATATGAAAGTAGGGGTGTTTGAGAAATGTAAAATTTTAGTAGAGAAGCTGATAATGGACTGAACTGTCCCCATTTTAACAGGATATGAACTTTGAGGATGTGGCCATTGTCTTCTCTGCGGAGGAGTGGGAGATCCTTGATGAGGCTCAGAAACTTCTGTATTGCAAAGTGATGCTGGAAGTATTTGCACTTGGATCATCTGTAGGTAAGATCTTCATATCTCTCCTAAGGTTCTGAGGTGATGACCTCTCTTCCTTTATTCTCTACCTGTAGCATTATCTGTCCTACAGGAAGGCCATGGGCTCTGCAAATTTTCCTCACTGTCATTGTCATGTCAAATGTCCTTTGAATGCCAGTGCAGAAATGTGGAGAGCCCAGAGGAACAGATTCCACAAACTTCTTTATACTGTATTCCTCAGAAAGAGCAGGAAGTGCCTTGGAGTTAGTCGTCTTACAGACAGCTTAATGGGTCCCATTTTCTCTTTCTTTCCCTAAGAGGGTGACTATAGCAAGATCCATGGCTTCTACCTCTGCACCCTTCCTCTAGATAAAGGTCCTTGGTGACTGTCTGTGCCAGGTTATGGTCTTTACTTACAGGCACAATGGGCTGTTCTTGTAAGACCCTCCTTCAATTGTTGATTGCACTATTACCTTCCCTGAATGCTATTTGCAAATGAAATTGCTCTGGACAAGATCTCTGTGATTAACACATGGAATATTTATATTTTATGTATTTTAAGAGAAAGTGGAGACAGAAAACTCTACTTTTGTGTTTTTTTTCACAAGGTGAACATGCAGGATGGTATCAGAAGAAGCCTGGTCCAGGCGATTGGCAACTAGTGGAATATATGTCACAAGAGCTTTGCTCAAATTATGCCAGGAACTAGAAGATGCAGGTGCCACTGTCTACACCTCATTTTTACCTTTCCTTTCACATACTTTACACTTTCTAACTTGTCCTTTCACCTGTGCCTCTCTGGCTTCGAATTATGTTCATCTTTGTGGCATTTTTACATCACCTGTTCCTCTGCACTGTTGCCTCCTCAGTATTCTTCAACATTGACCAGCACATGTCTTATGAGGTGAACATACATAATTAAATTGTTTCAAACACCAGCTACTCATTTATTGAATTTTTCTACAAATAAGAAAAATTCTGCAGAGCTTGCCTATGTTACCTGCAGACAGCCCTATAGACACTTTATGATCTTCAGAGTTCCTGAACTTCACAGAAGCCTCTTATTAATGCTTCCTGAACATCTATTCTTCTTAGAAAATGGCATGGAGCCAAGGTGTCATGGGCAAAACGCCTTTGTAATGGAACTTTCCTCTGTCAGCAGTCATTATTCATTTTCTCACCATTTTTCTAATTTCAGGTTGTTGGCATAAAAATGAGGAGGAGGAGGAGGCCTGTTCAGAGCACATGGTACCTGTAGGAGAAGAGTCAGAGGTCAGGTTTTCCAGAAGAGCTACAGCACCCAAGAAGACCCATCTGTGTAAGCCGTGTTTCTCAGTGTTAACAGATAATTTGCACCTGACTGAGTTACAAGCAGCATACTTTGAGCACAAAGGCTTCTTTAGGGAGGAATATGTGACTAATTTCTGTTTTAGTGCAAATTCTCACAAGCAACAGAAGGATGCCAGTGGAGAGATATTCTGGGAAGAAGCTATGGACAGGCCCTCATTTGTGACCAGGTGCACCTTCTATTTATCATATGTTCCTTCAAATTGCAGGGAGGTTGTGGAAGACATCCAAACTCCCTTAGAACTTCTGCAGCCCCAGGCCACTCTCAATACTGAGGAGCCACACTGTGGCAGTGAAGTTTCACAGAAATTTCTCAGTGGAAAAAGTCATCATCAGTGGGGAAAACGTGAAAAGGCTGCCAGACATAACCAGAAAGTTGCTGAATCAAAAAGTGTATTTTCTGGAGAATTGGTTTATGAGTATAACAACTGTATGGAAAATTTTAGACCAATCTTTAATCTCATTCAACATAAGAGTGTTCACACTGGAGAAAAGCTGTATGAGTGTACTGAATGTGGGAAAACTTTCAGTCAAAAATCTGATGTCAATAAACACCAGCAAATTCACAAAGGAGAAAAGCCATATGGGTGTACACATTGTAGGAAGTCCTTCAGGCAGAGCTCTCATTTCATTCAACATCAGAGAATTCACACTGGAGAAAAGCCATATGAGTACACAGATTGTGGGAAGTCATTCTTTCAGAGGTCTAACCTCATTCAACATCAGAGAATTCACACTGGAGAAAGGCCATATGAGTGTACAGATTGTGGGAAGTCATTCTCTCACAGGTCTAACCTCATTAAACATCAGAGAATTCACACTGGAGAAAGGCCATATGAGTGTACAGATTGTGGGAAGTCATTCTCTCACAGGTCTAACCTCATTAAACATCAGAGAATTCACACTGGAGAAAAGCCATATGACTGTACAGATTGTGAGAAGTCCTTCAGTCAGACCTCTTACCTCATTCAACATCAGAGAATTCACACTGGAGAAAAGCCATATGACTGTAAAGATTGTGGGAAGTCCTTCACTTGGAACTCTTACCTCAATCAACATCAGAGAATTCACACTGGAGAAAAGCCATATTACTGTACAGATTGTGGGAAGTCCTTCAGTCGGAGCTCTTACCTCATTCGACATCAGAGAATTCACTCTGGAGAAAAGCCATATGACTCTACAGATTGTGGGAAGTCCTTCAGTCGGAGCTCTCACCTCATTCAACATCAGAGAATTCGTATTGGAGAAAAGCCTTTTAAATGTAGTAATTGTGAGAAGTCTTTCAGATATAAGTGTGATTTCAAAAAACATCAGCAAGTTCATACTGGGGAAAATCTTATTAATGTACAGATTGTGGCAAATGTTTCAGCTATGTGTCTATCCTTATTCACCATCACAGAATTCACACTGGAGAAAAGCAATATAAGTGTAGTGAATGTGAGAATTCTGTTAGGCAAAATTGTCACTTCTTTTTACATAAGTGTGTTCACACTGGGGAAAAGCATTATTAGTCTACAGATTGCAGCAAACCTTTTAGCCAAAAATATAGCCTAAAACACCTGAGACTTCACACTGGGGAAAAGCCTTAAATGTGTAGGGAATGTTTCATTTTTCTTACTCAGAATAACAGCACTGAAGGTGATTCTATCTTACCCATTTACCTCAATATACTCCCTTTTTATCAGGACATACGGTTTGCTAGATTCCTCATGACTTTCAGGTACAAGTGAGGCTTGAAGGACCTGCTTGCACTGCTATCCTTCCAAGCTCTACTATGTCATTGATGTCACAGTGAGTGATAGTGGCTGAAGTGATTTCTCCTCTAATACCTGGCTCACCTGAACGGTGTGAACCAGTCACAAACACTGCATGCTCTCTTGTGCTTGAATATATTTTAAATACTCTGAACTCTTGGCAGTATCTTAATTTCTTTCTCTCTGACTAGGGAATGAGAATGACCCAGTGTTTGTCCAAACATCCATGTCAGCAAAGAAGTGGTACCACTTTCAGGGAGTTTGTCATTTTCACGTTATGATGTGATGTTTGGCTTAGGTTTTATTTCACCAACCAGAACAACACTCGCTCTGGTTCTTGATATTTTGCAAAAAAATGATTTTTTTCAATTGTACCATTAATTGTGTTGGTTCTATTAACTTCCTATGATGATTTGAAAGCACTGTTATGATCTGTTAGCATGCAGATGCTAACATATATTTTGGGGATGTCAAAACTTCAGTGCTTCAGAAGGCAGAGCATGATGGCAGGAAATTACTGTGTCCAAACCACCCTATTTTGCATTGCTGCCAAAGACCTTGAAAGAAAGGCTCCATGACTTTGTGGTTGTAATTTGCATCCCAGTACCTTGGTCAATGGTCACTCTGAAGGGAAAAACTTTGCTGTCCTTCTGTGAACAATATGAATTATGTTCACTGTTCACAGTATGTGTTACATAAGCCTCAGCAATATTTAGGTCAGCTCCTCCCCACATACTTCAAAGAAGCCCCATGCTATGAAATATAAAATTTCACAGTCTTGTGACATTTGTTGTAAGACTCTGAGGTTAAACTACTATTGAGACAGAAACACTGTATTCATAGGGATTGGAGAGACTGCAGTGAATTAGATGTAAAGTGTCTCTTCTGATGTAAATGTAGTAATGTTTATGAGGCTGTGACTTGTGTGAAATTTGTGTATAAACATTATCAGCACATCCAAAAATTTTTCTTGTAGCTGAGTCAATGGCAGATAAAACTTGTTACAGTTTTGTAGATTCCCCTGGTCTCTATATGGTGTTCACCTCAAAGTCATTTCTCAATATGTAAGAACTCAAGGCTGGAGAAAGGATAATTCTGTAATGAGTCCCAGGTTGTGACTTTTGTAGCCAGTCAGCATTTCTGCTGATTCTGATGGCAATTGCCTTCACAGCTTGTCAATAGTTGCTGTCACTGTCACAAACCTGTTCCTCCCAGGAAATGAGAACAGACATCCAAGGAAGTGAACTTTCCTAATGTGTACTTGGGAATGTGCACTAGGCCCATTCTTTAGTCAGAGAGAAAGGAATGAAGAATCTGCCAAGAGTTCAGAATATTTAAAATTTATTGTTGAGCCTTGACATAGAAATAAAGCTGTGAAACCATCACATATGAAAAAATCTATTCTGTCACTCAGAAACAAAGTGTGGCAAAAGTAGATGTACAGTTGTGTGTACACAAACCACAGAGTTTGCTCTTTTACATCATATTTTAAATAGTTTTCTATTTTTAGGAAGAGAAGAAGGCAGAGGGAGAGAGAGAAATATCCATCAGCTCCCTCCTGCACACCCTCTACTGGAGACCCAGGTGATACTGTGTTGGTATTTTCCATACCAAGAACTCTAAACCTACATTTCCCACACTCAACATTTTCTTCCTGTCCTTTTATAATCTGTTTATACTTCTGTGAATTCCCCATACTTCAATGCAATCATTGATTTTTCTTCCTTCATAATAAAATAGTTAATAGTTTTATACTTTTATAGGCACTATGAGGTATGTACTATTTTCCATATAGCAGTTTATTCATGCTACACAGCTATTTTGAGATTCAACACAAATGCTCATGTGAATTTTGAATTTGTTTTGTTCCTGAGTTTTACTGTAGTCTATGGATAACAACTTTATTGATCAGCCTATAAAATTGGTTATTTCTATATTTGGAGTATTATAAATAAATCTGTTTTGAATATTTGTGTTCATTCTTTTTTATTTTTTAAAGTATATTTTATTGATTTTTTACAGAGAAGAAGGGAGAGAAATTGAGAGTTAGAAACATTGATCAGCTGCCTCCTACACCTCCTACTGGGGATGTGCCTGCAACCCAGGTACATGCCTTTCAATGGAATAGAACCTAGGACCTTTCAGTCCGCAGACTGACACTCTATCCACTGAGCCAATCCGGTTAGGGCTAGTCCTCTTTATTGTTGTATTTTTATAATCAAACTGTTGCAGTGTAGGTGAATGTTTCACATTTTAACTGTGTTCTACAATGGTCATTCACTTTGCCTTCCCACCCACACACAGTGTATAGAAATTCCAGTTTTTCTTCAACCCTCCAAGCACATGCAGTGGTTAATCTTTTTAAATAGTGGGCCTGGAATTGCATATAGTTCTAACTGGCCTTCATTTTAATCCAATTTCCCTGACAATTTTTGATGTTGAACACTTTTCCATGCATTAATGGTGTTTAAATAGTCTATCCCTTTTGCTAAAATATAGGCTCAAATTTTTTGCATAATTTTAAACTAATTTATTGTTTTACCATTATGAGGATAGGTCACAATCTAAGATATATATTTGAATTTCACTGATTTCTCAATAACTGAAGTCACTTCTATGTACTATTTAAATGCATGTGTATCATATACTTACAGATTTTATCTGCATTTTTATCATTCTCCACCACCCTTTCATAAGTCTAATCATTCAATAATGCACTAAGTGTAGTCTATATTTGCAAACTTTGTTATTTTCCCTGGTGTAAATACTCATCATGGTTATTTTCAAACTGCCAAAATGATGACACTGAACATGGATATAATAAGATATTTTCTGCAGCAAATCATTATATTTAATTTTCAACATATTGATGCGGTAGCAAAAGGTAACTTCAATAACTTCCATAATACAATAGTAAAATAATTGGGAGATGGTAAGTTTTGAGCATTCATTGAAAAGTTTACTTATACCTAATTGATTTTAAAAATATGTTGTGACGTATTTTTTCTTGATTTCTGAGGGGTTAGGGAGAGGGAGAGAATGATACGTCACTGATGGGAGATAATCATTGATAGGCTTCCTCCTGCATGGGTCCTGTTGTCATGGAACCTACAATCCAACCAAGTTCATTGATCACAAAACTGAAGATAGTCACTGTAACTGGTTTGGACAACCAGGATCCAAAAGTGGGGTCATGGTTGTGCCAGAGGTCCTATGGATGCACTTGACCTTTTCCTCAGGAGACGTCACAGTTTGCCTTCATTTCAGGTTTCTTTCCGAAGGGTAGATGTGAAGCCCCTTCAGCAGCACCCCAGAGGGAAATTCACAGGACTTAATGCAAATAAAAAGTCCAGTGGCTTCCACTTTTGTTTAAAAGTGTACCTGTAATGTACTTCAGTACATTCTCCACAGGAGAGTTCTCCAGAAAAAAATGACAAATACAGAAGTTTACAGGGAGGCAGTATCAATGGTAAGCATCCACAGTATTTCACAATATCTTCCCTAATTTCACAATAATGGGGCAGGATATAAAAAACCAGGCGTAATATTTGAGGTAATGAGGAGCCTTAGACATTTATGATACATGTCTGTATTATAAAACAGACTTTAGAAATCAACTTCAGAAACCCAACATCAGCCTCCAAGAGGTCTCCAGGGGTTGCCTCTGTTTTAAAGACTGTGAGACCTGCATAGGTCCCTCAGTGGTTAGGGCTGTGGCTTAAGGACCGAATAATGTCTGTTTCCATTCCTTGTCAAGGGCATAGACCTCCATTGGGGTTTATCTCCAAACCCAGTGCAGAGCATGTAAGGGAGGCAACTGATTGATGTGACTCTTTCTCTCTTCTTCTTCTTCTTCTTTTTCTTCTTCTTCTTCTTCTTCTTCTTCTTCTTCTTCTTCTTCTTCTTCTTCTTCTTCTTCTTCTTTCTCTCTCTCTCTCTCTCTCTCTCTCTCTCTCTCTCTCTCTCTCTCTCTCTCTCTCTCCCTCTCTCTCTCCTCACTTCCTCCCACTATTCCACTGCCCCTAGAAGTCAATGGATAAAAGTACATCCTAGAGTGAGGGGGAAAAATTCAAAAGAAAGATTATAAGCTGGCTGTTCATGCTTTCTGCTTAGTGTTTTTAGACATTGGAAAAGATGGCTTCTCTAGGAAAAGCAAAAGGAGGTTTTTATAGGGGTACATGGGATCTACACTCTACAGTATCCAAAGCTATGTGGAAATCCCACAGAATCACCTTCTCAAATTGGTGAGTTAATTTTTATCACTCAAATACTAATCTAAGTTAAAAATAAACAAATTATTCAGAAACCATTGGGAATTTTTGTGCTTAAATGAAAGCAATGAGGGGATCATAACTATGATGCAAATTGTGTAGGATTATTTTAAAATTTGTCATCTTGATCCTTTTAGCTTCAATGTGAAATAAGACAGGCTTTTCCTGAGATCAGATGATTCTAATAAATGTTCTTTACATAGACGTATGCTTTATTTATGAAGCTTTTGCAGTATAGGTGGATGTTTTACTTTTTAATATATGTACAACTGGGCTCAGAGGAAATATGCCCCATATGCACTAGTCATGCACTGTGCTACCCTTACCAGACTTTCTTAGAAAGGCCCCAGTGACCACCCTGGCTTCACTTTCTGGCTGAGCTCTTATCACCCGTGGAACATATCCTGCTCCATTATTTCTGGGATGTCCTCTTGTGGAATGCCAGCTCACAATGGCAAGGGATTTGATACTTCCAGAGCCTGGAACAGTCAACAATGCCCATCCCCTTCATCTTTACTGATCATAGTTGTGCTTGCCCTTGACTGCTGCTCTCCATCCAGGCTGATGCAAGTTTTCAGGTGATAGAGGGACAACTCCTTGGTCCATGACTCCCCCATAGGAATCAGTACCTGGACATCCCTGGAGAGTACGGAATACTCCTGTGAGACTCCTGTCCCTGAAGAACAGGTCACTACCTTGCCCATGTGGAACTTAGGCTGATGCTTAATAGAGGAATGTGCCTGGGGCTGCTGAGAGAATTATTCCCTAGCTTCAGCATCCTGGAAATCTACTGGGTGTACATGACCATCCAGGAAAACTCTGACCAGGAGGAAGAAGCAACCCCACTATGGTGGACCCGCATTTAGCACAGGCTCATGCACAGAATTAATGGAATCTACAGGATCACCATTGACGTAAAGTTCAGCAATTTGCACTATGAGCCCCAATGGCTGTGCTCACCAGGGCAATGCAAATGACAAAGAGACTTGTATGCAGAGCAGTGACTGATGTTAATGTAAAAGAATGTGCATGTGCCCTAGTCAGTTTGGCTCAGTGAATAGAGCATCGGCCAGTGGACTGAATGGTCCCAGGTTTGGTTCTGGCCAAGGGCACATGCCTGGGTTGTGGGTTCAATCCACAGAAGTGCGGGGGACATGCAGAAGGTAACCAATCAATAATTCTCATCGTAAATGTTTCTGTCTCTCTCTCCCTCTTCCTTCTTCTCTGAAATCAATAAAGATATATATTTAGAAGAAAAAAGAATTTGGATTCTGGAATACCTGCAGTCCTGTACCCTTCCCAATGAACTCTCTGAATATGTGTGTCTTCACCCTCACCACAGTGTGGGTACTGAGGTAGCCAGGAATTTAAACAAGGTCACACTCAGAAGTGGTTATACATTTACTGCAAATGAATACTAAAAAAAATCCTTTTTTCGAAGTTCACTCTTTTGAATCTTGCTCATGATGGCCTAGGGCAGCTCAAGGAAAAATTGCACCTGAATGAAGAGAAAGTGAACCATCCTGACTGAGTCTTGCAGTTAATTCCTCCTAATCCCCAGTCCTCTCCTTCACCCCTGCAAAGTTCCTCAGATTGATAGGCATCATGTGGTTTGCCTTAAGGGGCCCATCAAGTTTGTCAGGTTCCCCTCCTGACCCCCTGAATTTGACTGCAGCCCTATGATATGCTTTGACCAGTGAAATGTGCTGGAAGTGAAGCCTGTCTTCTCTAACACAAGAGTGTAGGACCATAGACTGACCACACTCTCTGTTCATCTCTACTAACACCTACCCGGTACCTACATGGTAGCTGCTCCTTTATCCTGGTCACTTGAGAACCAGGGTGGATTAGTGGCATGAAGAAAAAGATTCTTTAGTATAAGCCACTAAAGCCTCAGGGCTCTTTGTTACTGACTATAGCATATAGCCTCTCTTAATGTGTATCCATGAAAAATTCTACTCTCAAGGAAGCAACGGACCCTAACATTAGAAGTCAGAGCTCTATTATTAGAAACGCATGGATTGTTTTGCAGCCCTGCCTTTACTTAACTCTATAATCAGGCATTTTACTTGATTTACTCTTCATAAAATAGATGGTTAAAACGCCTCATGTTGCAGAGAGGATTAAAGGGGCAAAATGCTTGTAAATCATAGAAACCAGCCCCTGGCACCGTAGTAAATTTTCAGTAAGTGTTATCTCCATAGTTCCACACTGTGTGCTGACTACTAACATCCTAACAGTGTATGAAATTTAAAATTTTATCCTTTGTATCCTTTCAAGTTATGTTTTTAAACAAAGTATATAGAATTATACATATTCTCCCACAGCCTACATTTCTCTTAATCATGTGATATTTTTATATTCAAAATAAGATATCAACCTCCTGGGTGGTTCAATTGGTTGAGCATGGTCCAATTTGCAGAAAGGTTTCCAGTTTGATTCCAGGGAGGGCACAGGGAAGCAGGGAAGGCAAGCTCAGTCATCAGGGTGGGGGCTTGCAGAAGCCAGCTGATCAGTGTTTAGCTCTCATTCTCTCCCTTCCTCTCTCTTTAAAAAGCAATTAAAATATTGCTCATATAAATGCACTAGGGGCCTAGTGCATAAAAATTTGTGCACTTTGGGGGTCCCTCAGCCTTATCTGTACCCTCTCCAATTGGGAACCCTCAGGGATGATTGCCCTTAACCTCTCATCTGTCTGCTGACCTGATCCTACTAACTGCTCTCCCCTGCTGGCCTGATTCTTGTAATTGCTCTCTGCCTGCCTGATAACCTGTAACTGCCTCTGCCTCAGCCCTGCCATCATGGCTTTGTCTGGAAGGATGTCCAGAATGTCGTCTGGAAGATGTTCAGTCTAATTAGCATATTACCTTTTTATTAGTATAGATGCCACCTTGTCTTAAAAATGGAGGTTGTTAGCAGGTTTTCCTATTGTGGAAGGGGAGCCTACAGTAGCATTCTGGGTTCTGACCAGGGCTTATGCACTGGTGCTTTATCTCAGCAGATGAGATTCCTAGAAGACTCTTGGATGTACCTTGAACATTTCTATCGATTTTGCCAAATCCTCCTCCGAAAATATTAAACCACTTTAAACTCCCACCAGCAACCATGCGTGTGCCCTCTGTCCTACTTTGATGCCAATATCATTGATTTCCCCCTAGAAGCTTACCTCCCCTCAGCCAGGACTGCTTGGCACTTGAGCCAAACTCACTGTTCAGCCTGGGACTTGATTTCCCAAGAGAGAATTATGTGGGAGGAAAAATAGTGTTCCTCTACCCTTCTGAGTTCTTAGCGGAGGCCCTTGTACTGAAAGACAGATTACCAAGAGAAAAACAATAGTTCATGGACATGTGTACCTCATGTATATGAGGGAGATCCCAGGGAAAAATGAATAACTCGCCAAGGTGGCTTAGAATCTAGTTTTAAATACCTTCTTCCTAGGGAAAGGGGATGGGATATCTAGGCCTCTTAGAAGAGAGTACATGAGTTTTAGGAAAGATGAATGGGGGTGGGGGAGATAGTTTGTAACAAAGTTTGGGTGTGAAGTCAACTTGTAGTCTCCTGTGACAGGAGTCAGTCTTCACTGACTGATGATGCTTTTCCCATCGAGGGAACCTTTTGTGGGGGTCCAATTTTAAGCAGATCAGGAGACTTTAGTGAAAGCCTCTCCCTGCATTTGCTGTTTTTCAAGCATCTGCAGCTCAAGATCATCAATATAACAACACATCATATCTTAGGGTGGCATGTTCTCTGACCTTCAGAATAAACCCAACAAAACCTTGTTTCCTTTCTTAGATGATTTGCCACAGTAGTGTTATTCCCTGGAGACAGTATTCTGACCAGACCTTCCTGGGAGTGGCCATAACATAGGCTGTGTTTGTAGAAAGGTAAAGACCATATCACTAAAAAAATCAGAGTAAGTTTTCTCATCTTGTGGAAAGGGAGGTAAAGTTCTGATACTTTACCTCCCTTTCCACAGGTTTCCTGCAGATTTGTGTCTCTGCTGTGGCCCCAGTGCCTTTGCAGCTCTGGGTGTTAGAGCTGCTGAGTGCTGGGCCCACTTGAAGGTTTGTGTCTCTCCTCTTCCAACCTCAGCACTGAGGCTGGGCAAGGGGCTGCTGTGTGCTGGGGCCCCTGTGAGCTTTGTCTCTGCTCCTCAGACCTCAGTGGTCCCAGCACTTCTACAGCCACAGGGCTCTGAGCTGCTGGGGTGCCAGGCACCCTGCAGGCCAGGACCCCACGCCTCGGTCCCCAGTGGCCCCAGTGCTGTTGTTGGGCTCGGAGCTGCTGGAGTGCCAGGTGCCCTGCAGACCTGGTCCCCGCACCTCAGACCCGAGTGCTTCCAGTGCTGAGATGGGGCTCAGAGCTGCTGGGGTACTGGGCACCCTGCAGGCCAGGTCTCTGTGCTTCAGACGCCACTGGCAGTAGCAGCCAAGCAGGCACAGAGGCGCTCTTCCAGTGGGCTGGGCAGAACACCTGCATTGTCAACATGGCGATGACACAAGGGTCTTATCCCAACCATCACCATGTTTGTCTCAGAGTGATGGTTAATTTTCATATTACTCTTTTATTAGATAGGATTAATATTTGTGGTCTTCAGGAATAATTGAAATAACACTTTTCACCTTAGGGAATATTCTGAGCTTCACAAAATCTGAAATAATATTTCCAAACAAATAGTCAGTTTTAGACAACACTCCCCAGACAACTGCCACCAGCCACTAAAGCCTAATGTTGTCATTTTCTAGTGACACATTGGCTCCCAAACACGAATATTCCCAATGGTCAGTGATTGACTGTGACAAACATTAGCTTGACACACAGGCAGAAAGGGCAGGGGTTCAGTGCAAAACAAAGGCAGGTGGAACATATGCAGGGGGAGACATGGCAATTTGAGCAGCCTAATCACAAGTGCCAACCATGCAAAAATAATAAAATGTTTCTGGACTCACGGTGGGAGGCATGTAAACTAGGGAGGGTCTGCAACAATAAGGTGAACTGAGGAATAGAAACAGGGGTTGTTCAGGCTCCTTGCTGGGAGGTAATAACTGAGGGGATCAATCAGGTTATGACAGGAATAGATAAAAAGAGGCTTGTAGCAAATACATACCCCTAAACTACAAAACCACATCGGAAATCCAGTGTTGAGTTCCCCTCCCCATGTGGGTTGTCTGAATCTGCTTGAAATAAATTTATCAGACTTTTGCTGAAATTCTGGTCAGTGATTTTATTCTTTGGCTTCACAAGACAAGACCAAGGGGAAAATCCTCAGCTCACAATTCCCGTTATAAACTGGGATCTGAATTCCTCCCGTGAGGTTATACAAAGGGCTATGCACCTAATGATGACTGGGTTTAGCCAATGAAAGCCAGGGGAGAGGCTTATTATGCAGGTGCACATGGTTAGGGCAGGACTTCCTGTGCCTTTACCTGGTGGTCAAGGTGACCTCTTTGGTCTGTTCACAGAGACAGAGACTTCAGAGCACCAGGCCTCCATTAAATCCAAGAATCAGAGACAGTGCCACCCTGAGCAGTGGTGTGTATGAGGCTTGTTGATCACAAACAGACAGAGAATGGTGCCTCTTGGCCTGCCAGACTCTTCTCTGCTTACTGAGTGTGGCTCAGTCTCACCTGATTTAACTTTCTACCTGGGGTGTGGGAGCCTCTCAGGTCCTGTAGCCCAGAAAAGTCAGTTGATCCTGAATGACAGGGTGTGATGGGAGAAGACGGGACAGATTGCAATACTGCCTTGTAAAGTCATGGTAGTGTGTCTGAGTCTGGAGGATTTAAGAATCCAGGCCCTGTGTTGTGTCTAAATCGGCAGTTTTCAACCTGTGGGTCATGACCCCTTTGTGGGTCAAATGACCCTTTCACAGGGGTTGCCTAAATACATCCTGAATATCATATATTTACATTAAGATTCATAATAGTAGCAATGTTACAGTTATGAAGTAGCAATGAAAATAATTTTATGGCTGGGGGTCACCACAGCATGAGGAACTGTATTAAAGGGGCACAGCATCAGGAAGGTTGTGAACTACTGCTCTAAAGACAACAAAGAATATAAGGCAAAGTGTTGCATGAAGAGTTTTATTGTAATTCCCCTGAAATGGGGTCATGGATGGTCCCAACAAAAAGGGTCATTGTGTGACGTAGGGGTCTAAACTTCTCCCAAAACAGCTCAGGAGAAAAATAGTCTAGAAGAAAGAGAACAGTAGTTGGGGACAAAATGGAGAATTCTCATAAAAGACAAGGTTACTGGCAAGAGTGTGCACTAACGATTGAGTCCTGAAGTAATGCAATCATCTCCAGGACATGTGGCCCCATTGGCTGAGCAAGGGTACTATGCAGCCTGAGCCCATGGATCCTGGAAGTGGTGGCCAGACTCTCGACAGATGTTCTGTTTTCACAGATTTCTACCAAGGCAGAAATCTTAGGGGAACTGGATTGTGGGGCTGATTTCAGGGCCTCACACTCTTAGGACCTCTGAAATAGCAGTGTCCTGGCACTGTCCTACAGTTGTTATAGTCCTTGGACTGGGGACATTGGAACCTCTTACTAAACTTCCCTGCACATATATTACTTTCAGACAATTGCATGGAAACAGTGTATTATGTGGAGTGCACCCTTGTATAAGAACCTTTTCATGGCAGCACAGTACACATTCATTTCCTTATCATAATGTTTTCAGTTTTTGTCATAAAATGGAAGGTAAGGTGGCACCTTCTGAGCAGAGTGCATCTGTGGAAGGAGAGTCACAGGTCAGGGCTTCTAAGACAACTCCACCAAGCCAGAAAGCCCTTCTGTGTAAGCATTGTTTCTCAGTGTTAAAATATATCCTGCACCTGGCTTAGTTAGAAACAGCATGTGCTGTGCATAAATCATTTTGCAGGAATTCTTGTGTGAAAGACATCTCTTTAAGTGCAAATTCTCACCAGCAACAGAACGATGCTAGTATAAGGAGGCCCTAGAAAGAAGATTTGGACAGAACTTCGTTTGAGTCCTAGATCGCCTTCTCCTTACCTTGGATGCCTTCAACCCATATACGGATATTTAGGAACACTTTTCGACCACCTCATATGATCCCCAGCACCTGGCAACTCCTAACACTGAGGACCCACACTGTGGCAGTTAGATTTCAGAAGAATTTATGGATGGAAATAGTATTCACAACGTGGTAAATGTGAAAATAGTGCCAGTAGCAAACAGAAAGTTGTTCAACCACAGGGTGGCTGCTCTGGAGAAGTGAATTATGAGTGTAAATATTGTGGGAAAGGTTTTAGAAGAATCTTCAACCTAATTAGAAATAACAGAATTTACAGTGAATAAAATCCCCATAAGTGGACTGCTTGTAGGAATTGTTTTTAGCGAGAGTACTCTTCTCATTAAACACTGGAGAATTCACACTGGAGAAGAGTCATATAAATATATTGATTGGGAGAAGGCCTTCAGTCAAAGTCTACCCTCATTCAAAATCAAACCATTCACAATGGAAAAAAAGAGGTATGTGTGTAGGTGATGTGGCAATTCCTTTTCTCGAAGCTCTGATTTCGCTGATCACCACAGAGTTCACCCTAGAGTAAACCCATATGAGTGTAGGGAATGTGGGATGTCCTTTCATGAAATATGGCTCCTAGGTACACACCACATATTTCACCTTGGAGAGAAGCCATGTGAATGTAGTGATTGTGGGAAGTCCTTCAATCAAAGGTCTACCCTCGTGCAATACCACAGAGTTCACACTAAAGAAGTATAAATGTACTAATTGTGGGAAATATTTCAGCCAGATGTTTCTCTTCAATGATCACCAGTGAGTTCACACTTAAAAAAGTCATGGGAGTGTACTGATCATGAGAATTCCTTCAGTCATAGCTTTATCCTGATTCAACATCAGAGGATTCACACTGGAGAAAAGCTGAATGAGTGTATGAGTGGGATGTCCTTCCATCAAAGTTCTCACCTCACTAGATACCAGAGTTCACAATAGAGAAAAGGTACACGAATTTAATGATTGTCAGAGGTTATGCAATCAGAGGTCTCACTTATCTTAACATCTCAGAGTTCAGATCTGGGACAAATCATTTAAATAGTGTGTGTGTGGGGAAGTCTTTTAGATGCCATATTCACCCCTTAACCACAAGAGAGTTCACACTAGAGAAAAGTGATGTGAGTGTAGTGATTGTGGGAAGTCCTTTAACCAACAATCTAAGCTCACCACAGAGGATCATCATAGAGGTCACACTAGAGAAAGACCTCATGACTGGTAAATGTAGAAAATATTTTAGCCACAAACCTAGCCAGTTATACACCTGAAAGTTCACATTGGAAAAAAATCTTAAATGTGCAAGGATTGCTTTATTTTTCTCACTTGGAATAATAACACTGTAAAAGGTTCTTTGTGGCACATTTGCGTGAATTTAAATTCCTTTTAATGGAATTACACTCTGCTAGATTCATCATAAGTTTCAGATGCAAGTGAGGCTTAAAGGAGTTGTATTGCACTTTCTAACATGCACAGACCTACTATTTGATTGATATCTCAGTGAGTATTTGTGGCTGTAGAGATTTCACCTCTAACCCCTGGCTCATCTGAAGAAGGTGCTTCAGTTGCAACCCCTGCGCACTCAGGGGAAATGTATTTTGTGTTCTATCTTGTGCTTGAGAAAATTATGATTATTCTGAGCTCTTGGCAGTATATTCATTCCTCTATCTCTGACCAAGGTGTGCACCTGACACAGGCTTCATCCAGAGCACTCATCCTCAGCTAAGAAGTGTTACCTCTGTCAGGGACATTGTGGTTTGCACATTGTGCTGTGATGAATTGTTTCAGGTTCTAACTCACCAACTTACAAACCTCTTTCTGTCTTCTATTCTGGTTTATGATTTTTCAATAAAGGTGTTTTTTCTTTTGTACCTTTACTTTTGGGGCTTATATTTACTGCCTGGGAGGACTAGAAAGGAAAGTTGTGATCTGTCAACATGGAGAGGTGAACAGATATGATGGGGCCCCAAACTTTCAATGCTTTGGAAGGCACATAGTAAGGGCAGAAAACCACTGTTTGTCCAATATTGCCTTTTTCTGAATGGCTTCAAAGGCCATAGAAAATTGTCTGCATGACTTTGTGGTTCTAATTTGCAGCCTGGTGCCTCTATTATTGGTGAGGCCAATGCTCACCCTTGAAAGGAGGCCTTTGTTGTGTTTCTGTGGACAATACTCATTATAGTCACTGGTCATAGTCTGTATGACACAATTCTCAACAATGTTTAGGGGAATTCTACCCCACATACTGAAAAGGAGCCATATGCAGTGATGTGTGAAATTTCATACTCTGGTGTCATTTTTTTGTATGACTCCTCAGAGGTTTAAATGGAACCACCACTAGGATATAAACACTGTAGTCATAGTGAGTGGGAAATATTGCATAGATGACAAATGCCTCTTATGAATGTATTCCACAAATGGTCAATAATTGTGGCTTTGTGATCTTGTGTACATACATTCTCAGGTCTTCCAAAACTTTCCTGTGGCTGAAGGCATTGGCAGAAAAAAATACACTCACAGTTTTTTTTTATTCCCCTTGACCATCTGGGACATTCACCTCAAGGTTGCCTGATCAGCAAAATCTCAAAGCTAGAGGAAGGATAATCCTGTACTCACTCCAAGGATGTGTTTATTGTAACCAGTCAATATCCATGTGGATTCCAATTGCAAAAGTCTTCACTGCTTGCAGTATTTGCTGTGATTGAGGCAAGTCTGATCCTCCCAGGAAATTAGTACAGATGGTAGAGTCCACATAGGGTTGCCAAGTTAGTTTCCTAGCAAGATACAGATATCTAGGTCTTCATTTGGAAGCACTTTTTAGGCTTTATTCCGGTATATTTATAACTGACATGCAACAAAATGCACTTTTCTAATGTGTACCATTTGTTGTGCTTGGACAAAAGGATCAAACTGTAAAACCATCACATCTGAATAAACGTATCTCTCACCCATATACAGGTTAGGGCAAAAAAGTTATATAAGTGAGTATATAAAACAAAGAGCTTATTCTCTATTTTAAATAAATATTGTATATATTTAAATATATATTCATTGACTTTTTAAAAAGGGATGGAGAGAGAGAGAGAGAGAGAGAGAGAGAGAGAGAGAGAGAGAGTTAAATGGTGATATGAGAAATATCAAAAAGCTGCCTCCTGTGCGCCACCTACAGGGCATCCAGGCAAGTATATTCCCTGTCCTGAAAAGGAATTGGTGACCTTTCAGGGCAAGGGATGTTGTCCTACAAACTGAAGTACAATGGCCAGGGAAGAGTTTATACTTGTATTATTATTCATTAATTATTGAATTAATTTCCATACAACAACTCTAAAGCTACTTACCACACGCTGTATTTACCTCTGCCTTTCATAATCTGTCTTCTGCACTCCCAAGCCCTATATTAATTCATTAATTTCCCTTCCTTTACAAGATTAATTGATATTCTCCATAATATTGTCAGCACTACGAGGTGTCTATTATTTAACAAATATTAGTCTCTTTCATGCTACACAGTTGTTTTGAGATTGAACACTAATGCTTATGTGAAATATTATTGTAAATTGCTGAGCAGTACTGTGTTCTGTGTATAAACACTTTATCTATTGATCTGTATAAGTTTTTTGTTATTTCCAGGTTTAGGGTATTATGAATAAATTTTCTGGAAATATTGTGTCCAGTTATTTATATAAATGTATGTTTTACTTATCTAAATGTTACATTGCAGTTG
>PVJC01034271.1:0-18917 GCA_004026665.1 Murina feae | reverse complement strand
GAGGGAGGAGGGGCGAGAGAGGGGGAAGGGAAGCCTGGTTCCCACGGGACACCGCCCCGGGTTCCGAGGTACCTGTCACGGCGTTGTGCTTGGAGCCGGGTTTGGCGTGGACGGCTATGGTGACACAGCCTTTGGGATCCACCCGCACGGGGCCCGAGGGAGGCAGTGGCTGCTCGGGCTCCGTGCTCTGGCTCTTACCCTGAAACGACAAGGGCAGCCACGCTGAAACTTCAAGGTTCCGACACCTGTCCCTGCCCACGTGGTCCTCCCACCTCTAACCCACGCAAATCGTGGGGATCCGGGGAACTCCGGCCACCCCGGCACGGCGCCAACCAATGCTCCCGGGCGCCCCCCCCCCCATGAACCCCACACTCTGCCCCTGTCTGCTCGGTCCGTCCCGTCCCGCAGAGGCGGGGGCCGCTCGAGCAGCACGAGCTGGTGAATGTCCGTGAACGGAACCTGGCAGCGGCTGTGCATGCGAGTCCCGGCGGGAGGCCCGCGGTGACCTGCAAAAGGCCTCCGTGCACACACGGGCTCCGCACCGGGCAGCCCGCAGGCAAAGCCTCTGTGCCACGGGGCGTCGCCCCCCCCCCCCCCGGGGAGCTCGGGCTGCAGCGAGGGGCCGCGCTGGGCTGCGGGGTCCCGGGGGCCGGCCGGAGTCCCCGACGGAAGGGGTGCGGAGGGAGGGCCCAGAACAAAGCCTCCTGGGGGGCGCGGTCCGAAGGCGCCACCCGACACACACCCGCCCGGCGCGTGGGGCCGAGCCCGGCGCAGGCAGCACACGCGGCCCAGGGAGCCCCCTGGTGGAGGCGGCGGGCGAGCGAGGCGGGAGAGGGCGGCCCGAGACCCTCCCTCCGCCCCCCCCCGCGCGGCCCGCTCCTCTCCCGCGCCCACCCCTGCGCCGCCGCGGGACTTGCTACTGGCCTTGCCCGTCGCACCAGCTCTCTTCGGCATCGCGGCGCCCGCAGGGAGCCGGGCGGAGGCCCGCGCACCAGGTCCCGCCCCGAGCGGCCTCAGGGCGCAGCCGAGCCGGAGCATCCTCCCCCCGGGAGGCGGCGGGGCGGGCGTCGGCGTCGGAAACGCTCTCTGCGCCTGCGCACACCGCGGGCGGCAGCGGCCTCGGGAAGCCGGGCTTCAGTTCCGGCTCGAGGGCGACACCTGTCGGTCGGCGGGAGCAAGACTCCGGGATCCTCCAGAGCCTGCGCCGGTCCCCCTAGTCCTGGGAGGTGGCCCAGGACACCCAGAGATGGGAAGCACCCACCTTGTGCCAGGCGCTCGGGCTCCCACAGTGTAAGGAGCGAAGGCTAACTGGTGCAGGGAGTACTTTTTAAGTTTTTTTAAATATGTTTTTATTGATTTCAGAGAGAGGAAGGGAGAAAGAATCATCAAGGATAAGAATCGACTGGCTGCCTCTAGCACGCCCCCTGGTGGGGATGAAGCCCACAACTCCGGCACGTGCTCGGACTGACCTCCAGGTTCCTGCGCGGAGGCTCAACCACTGAGCGACACGGGTGGGGCAGGGAGTAATTTGACTTCACTATGAAAGGAGTTAACTGGTATCGGGAGGGGCACATGACATTGACTTTTAGGGGGGAAAAAATTGGATGGGTGTTAATAGGATAGGGATATCCTATTAATGTTGATAGCAATGAAGCCAGGAAGAGAGGGTAAAACAGAGACAGAGGGTGGGGTTCTGAGCACAACTGGAAAGAATGACTCTTCCACAGGATGCCTTAGTCAGGACACCTTTTCTTCATAAATGGACAGCCTGGTGCGCATAGGTGTGTTTGTAGGTTTGGTGGGAGGAGCTGGAGCTTCTTTCATCAGCTACAGGAGGGGAGGTGTTAGGAGAGTATAACAGATTTTAAATACTCAGGAGTAGCCGATGTCAACCTGTGGGTCGTGACCCCTTTGGGGGTCGAACAACCCTTTCACAGGGGTCGCCTAAAAACATCCTGCATATCAGATTTTTAGAAAATATAATTTATTGATTTTTTACAGAGAGGAAGGGAGAGGGATAGAGAGTTAGAAACATCAATGAGAGAGAAAAACATTGATCAGCTACCTCCTGCACACTTCCCACTGGGGATGTGCCCACAACGAAGGTACATGTCCTTGACTAGAACAGAACCTGGGACCTTTCAGTCCGCAGTCCAACGCTCTATCCACTGAGCCAAACCAGCTAGGGCTGCATATCAGATATTTACATGACGGTTCATAACAGTAGCAAAATTACAGTTATGAAGTAGCAATGAAAATAATTTTATGGTTGGGGTCACCACATGAGGAGCTGTATTAAAGGGTCTCGGCATTAGGAAGGTTGAGAACCACTGCTCAGGAGCATGGCAAAGAGCTGACTACTGAAACCCTCCCCCTGGCTACACCAATGATCTAGTTGAACTTGGAGACCGTAGTCATTATGGCTTCAGTCTGTACACTGTCATTTTCAACACTTTGGACCCAGCAACCAGGAAGTTAAAGATAAGGCAGACAATTGAATTCATCCAGGTGGGTGCAAGAGGGTTCTGGGTTATTGATGAAGTAGTTATAGTGATCAAAGGTCAAAAGTGGAGAAAGGAAATCAAAGAATCAAAGGTGGAGTCTAACTGGGTAGAAAATGAAGATGTTTTGCCTGACTGGTTTGGCTCAGTGAATAGAGCATCGGCCTGCGGACTGAAAGGTCCCGGGTTCGATTCCGGTCAAGGGCATGTACTTGGTTGTGGGCACATCCCCAGTAGGAGGTGTGCAGGAGGCAGCTGATGGGTATTTCTCTCTCGTCAATGTTTCTAACTCTATCCCTCTCCCTTCCTCTCTGTAAAAAATCAATAAAATTTATATATATATATATAAAAGAACCATTCAGGGGACTCTTTCCCCCTCCCCACGTGGGAGTCTGTATGTGATCTTCAATACATTTCCACCTTTGCTATACAAAAAATAAAAAATTCAGCCTTTCCCAAGGGTGAGGTATCAGCTCCATTTGCCACCTAATCTGTTTCCCTGACTTACTGCTTCTGCCCAAAATTTCGGCCTCTAGAGGGAAAGAGTGGGATAGTGCCCAGTGGACAGGGACTATGATCCAAATGCCAGGAAACCGATGGCAAATGTTTGCACTGGCTCCTATTTTAACTTCTTTCAGTTCTTAGTAAAGTTCCATGTAACAACTCCATCTTGTATCAATGGAGAAAATGGATTTTTAAAAAACGTTTTTATTGATTTCAGAGAGGCAGGAAGAGGGAGAGATAGAAACATCAATGATGAGAGAGAATCATGGATCCTCCGCCTCCTGCATGCCCCACACTGGGGATCGAGCCCACAACCCAGGCATGTGCCCTGACAGGGAATCGAACCATGACCTCCTGGTTTATCGGTCGATGCTCAACCACTGAGCAATGCTGTCTGGGAGAAAATGGATTTTTAAAGCATACAAACTACACAAGAGGATAAACGAACCATGCAGCTCTGGGGCTGGCATCATCATGGCAACATCCTCTGTTTCGAAAGACACATTTTTGCCTAATACAATCGACAGTGACCAGGTTTTAAATCTGGAAAGCTGGAACAGGGGAGCAGAACAAAGAAAGGAAGGAGTTTGCAGGAGATGGGACTAGAGAGGGAAGTGGAACAGAAACTTTTGGGTTTTTTTTTTTTCTTTTGTATGTATTTTTATTGACTCAGAGAAAAAGGGAAAAGGAGAGATAGAAACATCAATGATGAGTCATTGATTGGCTGCCTTCTGCACGCCCCACACTAGGTATTGAGCCCACAACCCAGGTATGTGCTCTGACGGGGAATTGAACTGTGACCTCCTAGTTCATAGGTCAACACTCAACCAATAAGCCACGCTCCTGGCCAGCCAGCCAGGCAGGAGCAGTTAAGTTTTAGACATATTGCATCTAACATTGGCTTTAAGGTTCTAAAACTTGTCTATTCCCAGGTGAACTTTACTCTGAAACTACAGATACCACTATAGTTTTACTACTATGTAGACCGAAAACAAGGGATACTTAATAATCTCAATTTGTGGGGCAAATACTGGAATCACCACACTTTTTAAAAAGTAGGAAATACTTTCTATTCTATAGTAAATACAGGTTAGCCAGGTCCTATTGTGAAGTCGGAGAAAATGGCGACATGTTACTTTGGGACCCAGAAGAATTAATACTGCCCAACTCTGTAGCGTGGGAGATAGACCTGAGCTTAAATTCTGCCTCCACCACTTAATAATTTTTTTTTAATGAGTTACAACATTTTTTAAAAAAATTTTAAAACCTGACTTGGTATTTTTCCACTGATTTTTAGAGAGAGTTGAAGAGAGAGGGAAAGACAGAGAGAAACATCAATGTGAGAGAAACCCATTGATTGGTTGCCTCCTGCACAAGCCCTGACTAGGACACGAGCCAGGGAGGAGCCTGCAACCAAGATTATGTGCCTTGACCGGAATCAAACCCGGGACCCTTTGGTCTGCAGGCTGATGCTCTATCCACTAAGCCAAACCCGCTAGGGCAGTTAATAACCTTTTAAACATGAATTCCTTTGCTTGTGAAGTGGGTATTATAGTAGCATTTAGCTCACAGCGATGTTGTGAGAATGTGTGTCAAGTACTTAGTGCAGAGGCTGGTGCACAGAAACCATTCCGGTAGCTATTACTGACACTAACCAACAGCGACGGCCATCGCACTGCCAGAGAGTAAGGAACCAGCAGTCTTCATTTCCTACCTCCTGAGATTAGACCCGAGGCCACAAAAACCTCATCGAGAAACAGATGACAGGGCACTAACCGGTTTGGCTCAGTGGAGCATCGGCCTGCGAACTGAAAAGTCCCAGGTTCGATTCCGATCAAGGGCATGTACCTTGGTTGCGGGCACATCCCCAGCAGGAGGTGTGCAGGAGGCAGCTAACCAATGTTTCTCTCTCATCGATGTTTCTATCCCTCTCCCTTCCTCTCTGTAAAAAATCAATAAAATATATTTTTTAAAAAACACCAAAAAACCCCAGATGACAGCAGATGTCATTGCCGCAGCTCCTATGACTTGCTTCACGACAGCAGTGAGGCATTCTTCAATTGTGTTGCATTACTTCTGTAAATCAACAAGTTAAACCTGCCCTAGCTGGTTTGGCTCAGTGGATAGAGCATCGGCCTGCGGACTGAAGGGTCCCGGGTTCGACTCCAGCCAAGGGCACATGCCCGAGTTGCAGTCTCGATCCCCAGTAGGGGGATGCAGGAGGCAGCCCATCAATGATTGTGTCATCATTGATGTTTCTCTCTCTCCCTTCCTCTCCGAAATCAATAAAAATATATTTAAAAGAAATAAAAAAGTTAAACATCAATTAACTGGAACTCTGGTGCCAAAATGGCATCTTCACACTAAACTTTTAGAAGAAAAAGACAAGTGACAAAAAATAAATAAATGGATAATATTTATTTTTTAAAAATTCCAGGGATGCCCCATATCAGTAAACAGTCCCGTTTCTTGTGCCTCCGCTACAGATACCTTCAGTTACAATCACTGTTCAGTGCAACAGACTGGAGGCATTTGAAATGCCTCAAACATTGGAAACCATGAACTTATTGCTAGCGTGCCATCCTGTTTAAGGCAGAAGTGTTTTCCACAGTGGTTGGTGCAGAGTGTTTGCTGGTTAACCAGAACCACACATCCCAAAGACACTCCAGTTAACTCAGGTTCAGATCCATAAGGTCATGGAACCAGGGAGAGAGAAACTTCCCTTTTCCTCAGCAATTTCAAGTGACCTCTGCCACATGCTACCTCACGACCTTAAAAATATACAATGAAAGAAATTTTACATACTCATTACTATTTTTTGAAACAATTCTATTAAATTTGATACTTTTTGACTTGTCATTTTTAACCATCTTCCGCAGCTTACACTTAATTATACATAAGTTTTTATAAGATAAATCGCTTTCGAAAGAAAAAAGAATGTTATTTATATAAAAATTTTTCTTTATAAAAAGTGTATAAATATCATTCTGCCACATATACTTCCTATCCTTCCTACTACGGCTGTTCCTATGACATGTGTGAGGTCATGAATATTAAACATGTTTGACTTCTTGCATACAAGTGTGTAGGTGACAAAGGATGGTGTCACTTCAGCAAGTGATATGTTGGATATCTTCAAAATTTCAAAGTAGTTGTTAGAAATGTTAGTATCTCACTGTTTTGTGCTGTGTAAGCTTGTCACCCCAATGTTGACCTTAAGTGTGTTTCCCCACTCACCACCATCACACCCGCATCTCAACCTTGGGAACTCTCAGCAGCATCCCCCATACAGACAAGTGTAATGGTGTGGTTCAGTGATAAAAAAGAATCTAATCTTAGACTATACTTTAGATCCTTTTCCACATTATTGTGAATGTGTACAAATTCCATTTGTAGTTTAAAACTGTACTATGTAGCACATTACTAAACCATTATAAAATATCCTTTTCTGTAAAAGCATTGAAAAAATTTTGGGGCATTTATTAGGCCTATTTCTAGCAATATTCCAAATGTTAACAAACAGGTATTTCAAGACTCCAAATATAACGTCAGTTTTCTTAATGTCTGAAATTAGAGGAATAGGAACTCTATAAGAAAACTGACCCATGTCACCTCATATAACCTTAAAAATAATTCAAACCAAACAAACCAGCTATGTAACAAAAATCTTTCAATTATGAAACGGCTGAAAGACCATGAGTTAGTTCATCTATGAAATTATATAAGATAAAGCTGAACTAGCTGTGTGTTTTTTAAACAAACCCAATTTACTTTTCCCCTAAGGTTATAAGAAAATGGAAAATCTGCCTTTAAATTATGCAGAGATTTAAATAAACAGTCATCTATCTCCTCTAAGAAACTAAAATGTTTCTCATCTTAAAATTATCAATATTCATAACACTCAAATTTTTTGTGTGGCCAGTTTCTTTATGCCGCTGAGATTAGATTGCTTGGTACAATTTGGCCAAGATGCATTACAGTGCTGAGTTAGGTATAAAATATGATTTCTGGTATTTGTCCGTCTTCTATTGAAGTGCCATTATTATTGCCAGGTGAACTGAAAAAGAAAAACACAGTCTTGCTAGCAGATGTTTCATGCACTACTTTCTTCAGTCCTTTTGTGCCATAGTGGGAATCTGGGCCCTAAATGAGAACAAAAGGTTCATTAGTCATTTCCCTTTAATAACCACTCAATTTATTTATTTTTTATTTTTAAAATATATTTTGTTGATTTTTTTACGGAGAGGAAGGGAGAGGGATAGAGAGTTAGAAACATCGATCAGCTGCCTCCTGCACAACCCCCACTGGGGATGTGCCCGCAACCAAGGTACATGCCCTTGACCGCAATCGAACCCAGGACCCTTCAGTCTGCAGGCCGACGCTCTATCCACTGAGCCAAACCGGCTAGGGCAACCACTCAATTTAAATGGTGTTTTAACTAGACTGAGACCTACTTGCTATGTTACCTTATAGCTCCTATATAAAATTTTATGCCGTCCTTTAATGAAAATGTTATTGTTGCTACAAAGCTAATTAATGATTAAAATTACTGAATAGAGAGCTCAGCTATTAGAGAATAGTGAAATGGTCTTAAGAAAATAGTTACGGCCCTAGCCAGTTTGGCTCAGTGCATAGAGCATCAGCCTGCAGACCAAAGGGTCTCGAGTTCGATTCCGGTCAAGGGCATGTATCTTGGTTGTGGGCTCCTCCCCAGCCCAGGCCCTGGTTGGGGTTCATGCAGGAAGCAACCAATCAATGTGTTTCTCTCACATAGATGTTTCTCTGTCTTTCCCTCTCTCTTCTACTCTCTCTAAAAATTAATAGAAAAATATTCTCAGGTGAGGATTTCAAAGAAAAGAAAGGAAAAGAAAATAGTTATGCCCTGGCCGGGTAGCCCAGTTGGTTATAGTGTCGAACTGATACGCCAAGGCTGCAGGCTCTATCTCCAGTCAAGGCACATACAAGCAGCAACCAGTGCATGCATAACTAAGTGGAACAACAAATCAATGTCTCTCTCCCTTCCTCTATCTAAAAAAATTAAAAAAGTAAAATAAAATATTTTTAAGTAGCTGTTTTACTTTTTCTCTGTCAAACACTTTTTCTCCTGCTCAAAGAGCTACGCCTGATGAAGAACCATTTCTGTCCGAGCAGAGCTGTGCTGAGCTGTGCTGAGACGCTGTCCCTCTTCCTGAGGGGCTTTACTGTCATCAGCTGTGACACACAGGAGGAAATCTGAGCCTCAGCGCTTCCAGGACACTGTGACGACTTACTTTGAGGGTCGCGCATGCGGTGTAGCACACGTTGGGCAGGATCTCAATGGGCTCTTTGAACATGACCCTGAATGTGCTCGCGCTCCCGTCACAGCTAAATCCAGTATCGTTTTGTCCCAGGGTTTGTTTCTTTTCATATTCAATGATCTGTAATTTCAAAAAGAGAATTCAAGCTAAACCAACTAAAACTAAGTTTCATAGGAAAGAATTTTATAAAGCCCTTAGAACAGCAGAATAGACCTCTATAGCTGTGTGTTGTTATTTTTCTATACTCGTCATTTTCTATACATTTTTATACATTTCTATACATTTTCTATACATTTTTCTAACCGCCAAAAAGATGGCTTTAGACATGGTATCAGAAAATGGCTGTCACTCATGCAGTTATTGGGGGATATCCAATAACTGGAGCTTGGCTGCAGGAGAAAGGAGCTTCCATTAAAGATATTAGCATATGTATGGCTTAGGAACAGGTTTTTTTGAATTTTATTTTATTTTTTAAAATATATTTTTATTGATTTCAGAGAGGGAGAGGGAGATAGAAACATCAATGATGAGAGAGAATCATTGACTGGCTGCCTCCTGCACACCCTATTGGGGATCGAGCCCACAACCCAGGCATATGCCCTTGATGGGGATCAAACCTGGGACCCTTCAGTCCAAAGGCCGACGCCAAACCACTGAGCCAAAGCGGCTAAGGCTATATGTATGGATTTGAGGTAGCTGAGGGAGATGACCCTTTACTCCCTTCTAGCTTAAGTTTCACTACTAGGATTCCCATGGCATTTCCTATGTCTAATTGTTATTTTACTGAAATTAAAATGACCTTAAGTGCAGTATTCACATATATGGATATTGAAAATGTGAAAACGGCCCAGGCTTGGTGGCTAAGTTGGCTGCAGCAGCATCCTATACACCTGTGGGTTCAATTCCTGGTCAGATTCAATCCCAGTCAGGGAGTGTATGAGAGGCAACCAATTGATGTTTCTCTCTCACATCTATGTTTCTCTCTCTCCCTTCTTTTCTCTAAAAATCAATAAAAACAGATCCTTGGGTGAGGATAAAAAAATAGCAAAAATAAAAACGTGAAAATTTTGTCTTTTCTAGTTCCACAACCTGTGCCGGGCTCTGAGGGACAACCTCAAGGACCTTCCCATCAGTGAAGACCTTACTATACACAGTGCCCCACATAACCTGCAGGCGGAGGGCTATGCGAACGGTAAAGTGGCTGAGCAGAGGAAAAGCAGATTTTGTTAGGAAGGGATGAGGCACCAGAGATGAGCTTTAAAAATTCAACTCAGAACTCACTGGGTCACAAGAGGAAGGTCTCCCGTGCAAGGATCACACACCCGTGTGGGAGTGCACTGACCACCAGGGGCCTTTTACACACACCAGATAAAATCAGGAATAGTGAACCAGACCAGACCACAGTGTGCCGTAAGGTCAGAGCAGTGGTCACCTCTGCAGTGACAGTGACTGGAAAAGACCACGAGGGGACACCTGAGTACTGTAACTCTCTGTTCCTTGATCTGGCTGCTAGCTGCACAAGTGTGTTCAGTTTACAAAAAGTGAGCCATATATATCACTTACAAATACATGCACTTTTCTGTATGTATATCACAATTCAGTACAGAATTTAAAGCAGCCGTGGATAAAGCATTGACCTATGAACCAGGAGATCATGGTTCAATCCCCAGTCAGGGCACATGCCCAGGTTGTGGGCTTGATTCCGTGTGTGGGGCGTGCAGGAAGCAGCCGATCAATGATTCTCATCGTTGATGTTTCTCTCTCTCCCTCGCCCTTCCTCTCTGAAAAAATTAAAACAAAACCAGGCAGGTCTAAGGACAGTGCCTGAGACTAGCCATTGGGGGAAGAAAGTATAAAGTCCTATTTTTATTCATTTTACTCAGAGTATTTATATCTTACTAGAGGCCCAATGCACCAAATTTTTGTACTCAGGGGTGGGGGTGGTGGGGAGGGTCTCTCAGACCAGCCTGCGCCCGGGAGCCCTTGGGGGATGTCTGACTGCTACGGAGGTGGGAGAGGCTCCTGCCACAGCCGCTGCACTCGCCAGCCATGAGCTTGGCTCAGGGCTTCTGGATGAGCAGCCCTCCCCATGTGGGAGTGCACTGATCACCAGGGGCCAGCTCCTGCATTGAGCGTCTGTCCTCTGATGGTCAGTGCAGGTCACAGCAACAAGTCATTCCGCCACTCGGCTGATTTGAGTATTAGCCTTTTATTACACAGGATCACTGAACCCTCATGCCCTCCTCAGTTTGTCCACAAGGAGTCTGGTGACTATGGTAATACATGAGGAACACTGAAGGAAGGGGCTCCACAATCCAAGCGGCTGACTGTGGGGCCCTTGCTCCTTCCCAGGATTGCACACTATCCGCCTGCTAAAATGAGTTTGTCAATCCTATTGCACAAAAACTTAATATTTATCTACACTAATAAAAAAGAAAAATGCAAATTGGAGTCACTCTGCCACACTCCAAGCCATGCCCACCAGCCAATCAGAGTGGCTATACACAAATTAGCCCAACCAAGATGGCGGCCAGCAGCCAGGAGCTGGAGCAAGCAGGAGGCTTGGTTGCCCTGGCAATGGAGGAAGCCAAGCTTCCCGCCTGCCCTAGCCACTTTGGCCTCTGCTCAAGGCAACAAAGTTTCAATTATAGAAGATAAATAAATCTCAGATACCTGCTTCCAGCCAGCCTCGCTGGGAGCTTGGGTCGCTGGGGGCCGTGGCCAACCTGCAAAAAGCCATCAGCCCCTCACCCGGACTGGCCAGGCACCCCAGTGGGGACCCCATCCTGATCCAGGACACCCTTCAGGGCAAACCAGTCAGCCCCCACCCATGCACCAGGCCTCTATCCTATATAATAAAAGGGTAATATGCAAATTGATAGCAGAACCACTGTGAATGACTGGTCACTATGACACACACTAACCACCAGGGGGAGTTCTGCTCAGCCACAAGCCAGGCTGACGGCTGCCAGTACAGCGGTGGTGGTGGAGCCTCTCCCGCCTCCTCAACAGCGCTAAGGATGTCCGACTGCAGCTTAGGCCTGCTCCCTGCTGGCAAGTGGACATCTCCCGAGGGCTCCTGGGCTGCCAGAGGGATGTCTGACTGCCAGCTTAGGCCTGATCCCCCCGGGGAGTAGGTCTAATCCAGCAGGTGGACATCTCCCGAGGGGTCCCAGACTGCGGGAGGGCACAGCCTGGGCTGAGGGACGCTCCCAAGTGCACAAATTTTTGTGCACCAGGCCTCTAGTAAGGAAATAAAGACAAGTGGAGAATGATCATGAAAATCATTTATACCCTTCAGAGATTTGCTATGGTTTTTCTGCACTCAAAAAACAAAAAAAGTGGAAAAAAAACCCGTTCTAACCTGCTTTAAAAATCTTTCAAATAAACAAGTTCGGTGGGCTTTGAACCTATTTGTTAAAAATATTTAAAATGTAACTTTTAATTGGTTTGTAAGAGTGACAAATTGAGACAAATGACATAAATTTATCAAATAAATTTCACTATAAACCTTAGCAGATAGGATTAAAAAATGAGCAAGAGCCCTGCCGGCGTGGCTCAGTGGTTGAGCACTGATCTATGAACCAGGAGGTCACAGTTCAATTCCGGTCAGGGCACATGCCCAGGTTGTGGGCTCGATCCCTAGTACAGGGTGTGCAGGAGGCAGCCTATCATGATCCTCTCTTATCACTGATGTTTCTATCTCTCTCTCCCTCTCCCTTCCTCTCTGAAATTAATAAAATATATTTCCTAAAAAATGAGCAAGATTTCACTAGTATGGTAATAATGCAATTCTCCCATTTGGAGCAAGGGATCTGTGAGGTAGTAAGGCATCTTTTGGCTGCCACTGAATCAGGTCTTTGAATTGCATATTTTGAAAACTAATGATGCAGTCTGATCACAAAGTGCACCAAGGTATTTACTATTAAAAATACTATATAAATAAGATTTTAGAGAGGGTGGTTTTTTCTGCTGATAAACAAGTTTGAAACATTGTTAAATTTTTTATTTTTTGTTAATTCTCACCCAAGGATATTTTGCCATTAATTTTTAGAGAAAGTGGAAGGGATGGGGAGAGACACAAAGAGAGAAACATCAATGTGAGAGAGACCCATGAATTGGTCTCCCCCCAACACAAGCCCTGACCAGGGCCAGGGATAGAGCCTGTAACCCACGTACATGCCCTTGACTGGAATCGAACCCAGGACCCTTCAGTCTGTGGGCCAATATTCTATCCACTGACCCAAACAGGCTAGAGGGAAACATTGTTTACTTTTCTCATTTTTATTTTTGGTGTTTTAATTTATGTGCAATATGTGCAGTATTGCCTATGTATTGTTTATAAATAAAAGTACACGTTTTTGTGTTTCAAAAGCAATTAAGTGGGGTGTACAATAAAAAAATGTGGGCAACACCAGCTGATGGGAAGGAAACAGAGAGGTTCTTAACTTTCTTCTGGATGAAGTAACAGGGTCATACCTGTAAGTGAGGGGGGTGGGCCTGAGGAATGGGGTAGGGCACAGTCAGACAATCAGAAACCAGAGGGTGTTCAGAGCAGTCAGAAGGAATGAGACCATTTTAAGCCATAGAGTTCAAAGTGCCGTGGGAAAAGCAGGGGGTGTGTTAAGGCGGTCGGTGCACAGCAGGAAGAACGGCTGGACGGGTGTCCTGGAGGAAAGAAAACTCCTTGCATACTGAAGCTGCCATGAAGAACCCCAGGACTCCAGTTTTCTGACGCCAGATTTTTTAGATCAATTGTAAAACAGAACACTCTAGGCTTAAAATGCACTCAGAGGCTTTCTGATTCCTTTGATAATTATACTGAAATTTGGATTTTGTCAAAACAATATCTTATGGTAAAATTAGTTTGTTATATTTCAAGATGACATATAGTGAGGGGAAAAGTATACCTGTATGTTCACTTGATAATCCGTGGGACCATGAATAGATCCATATAAACCAAATCCGACTATAGAGATTCTTCTATTAACTGTGAACCTGAGAGAATGAACCAAATATAAAATAACATACATAACTCAGTACAAATTCATATTCTAAAGCAGGGGTGGGGAACTTCTGGCCCAAGGGCCACATAAGGCCCAAGAAATCATTGGGTCTGGCCCTGCCAAGGTATTAGAGTGAGTTAATGAAATGTTTGGCCATGTATCGCAGGCCAATTTTTAAGTTGATGATTTTACATGGCTTACAAATGATGTTATGAATATCCAAATGGTCTTGGCAGAAAAAAGGTTCCCCACCCTTGTTCTAAAGGCTTACAAACTTTTTAAAGGGTTACCCAGAATGTCTAATTTTGCTCAGAAAAAGGAAAACTTATCACAAATCAGACATCCTTGGAAATACCATCTGTTTACAAAAATAAAATAAAAAAACTCTAGAGCAGCGGTCGCCAACCAGTGGTCCATGGGCCACTGGTGGTCCGTGAGGTCCAAAAGGTTGGCAACTACTGTTCTAGAGTAAATGTTAGCTTAATGGAAAATGAAGTAGAACCTGTTTCCTTTCAGTCAAAGGAATTTATTTAACCTAAATACCCACTTTTGTCCAAATATGTTTGTCCATCTTCATGAACAGATGTCTGAAACACAGCATTCCGAACTATGACAAGCATTAGCTCAATGAATATTATCTGAGGACGTCACATTGGCAACCTGGCGCTGGGAAATGATGGCCAACACGGCAGCCTCTAACCCTGCACTTACCGCCTACTAAAGGGCACTGATAGTAAACAAATAAAGGAATAAATGATTATGAATGGTGGTGAGAGCTATAAAGGAAGCAAAGAGCTGGGGACAGGACCTAAGTAACTGGTGACGCCCAGTGGGATTTCACACGAGAACATGAAGCCAAATGAGATTTCACACTAGAACCATCAGCAGGTCCAGTTTGGTCCTAATAGTTAAAGCCAGCTCAGAATACTTCCTGTGCCGGTACCGAGCTTCAGTTCTTCACATGAATTACTTCCTTTAATCATCCTAACAGCTCTATAAACTAAGTAACACAGTATTACTTTTATTATCCGCTGTTTGTACAGTTGAAGAAATGGAAGTTTAGAGAAACCAACTTGCCTGGATCAGAACCTGTGGCGGAGCTGGGACACAGATCCAGCTAAAGCCCATTTCTTACTACTATGTTTAACTCCCAGGGACAGATGAGGACTACCTGAAACAACTCTTACTGTCTTATTTATACATTTTTTCTTATTATAAAAAAATATATCATTTCTTTTTCAAAAAATAGAAAATGCAGTTAAATAAGCAAGAGAAAAGAATTTAAAAGATCCCTGAATCCACCAGAGAGAACCCCCGTTTACCCTCTGGCACATTCTCTTCTCACTCTATTTTTAAATAGAAAAGACTATTTTCTATGAATACGTATGTACTAGAGGCCTGGTGCACAAAATTTGTACAAGAGTAGGCCTTCCCCCCCACCCCCCAGCTTCCCTCTGGCACCTGGGACTAGCTGGCACCAGGACTTGGGCTTCCATCACAGCCCCAGCTTCATCCAACAGGTCATCTGGAAGGAAGTCTGGTCTAATTAGCATATTATGCTTTTATTATTATAGATTATTTTAAAAATCATGTCAGAATATACATATTTTTATATGTTCTTTTTCATATAAAGGTAAAAGATTGGTACCAATTCTTTCTATTTAAATAACCCCCGCTTTGTTAGATAATCTAGCAGGGTCTGTTATTATGTAACAACTAGAGGCCTGGTGCACGAATTTGTACACGGGTGGGGTCCAGCCAATTTGCCCTGATCAGGCTGATCGAGCCAGGCCAGCCAGGGGTAGGGGACATAGGCAGTTGATGGGCTGGCCCCACCCCCTGGTCACACTCCCAAACTCCTGGTCAAGGGGACAATTTGCATATTAGCCTTTTATTATAAAGGATACCATGATCATTTTGTAGTCTTAATTATTTCCTGAAAATAAATTATTGGAAATAGAAACACTGGGGAAAATAAAAGGCATATTCTTAAGACATTAGCTAAACATTCTCAAATTGATTACAACACTCTATATATACAAGAAATTAAAATCATTTCTACCTCACTCTCAACAACCATGAGTATTTCTATTTCTTTTTAATGTTGAGAAATTGATGATTAACACATTCTATTCATACTGCTTTATTAATGAGTTGCTATATTTGCTCACATGCTTACTATATCTATTGGATTTTCTCTTTAATGAAATACTCACTCATGTTCTTTTCCCATTTTTCTCTGAAAGACTATGTTATATAGTTACTTATGCTTTGTCAAAAGGTTCCCGTTTGTCATTTATCTTTGACTTTATGGTGGTTGGACATAAAAATTTATAATTCTTTGTAGCCAAATTATGATTTATGCCAAGTTTAAAGAGGCCTATCCTTTCCTCATAATAAATAAACAGTCCTCTGTTCCAGCACTGCATGGCTTTGTATTTGTAATGTTAAAATTTTATTTTATACAATTATTGGTAGATGGAATCGGTAAGGATCTAACTTTATTTTCCCAGTGGTTAATCTTTCCTTCAGATGCTCATTTATGTTAGGCTAGTTTCTGAACTCCATCGTATCTTCCATACAGCACTAATGTACTCTAGTTCTATGTTTGACCCATACCACTCCTGTTTAAAAAGAACCATTTACTTTTCCAGATAACCATTAGGATAATTTTGCCACGTCAGTCTTCCCCAACAGAAACATGTGACTTCTGAATATGCTCATTAGTTTGGAAAGACACTGTCTGCATCTAGTTGAAGGTCTCCAGTTTTTTATAAAGGTGCTATACATTTCTTATAGGATTTAATCCCATTACTTTGTTATATATTACTATTTTTAAAAAATATATTTTTATTGAATTCAAAGAGAAAGGGAGGGGAGAAAGAGACAAATATCAATAATGAGAGAGAATTATAAATGACTGCCTTCTGCACGCCCCCTACTGGGGATCGAGCCTGTAATCCAGGCATGTGCCCTGACTAGGAATCAAACCATGACCTCCTGGTTCGTAGGCCAACACTCAACCATTGAGCCACACCAGCTGGGCATTTGTTACTATTTTAAGTGGAATCTGTTTTTACTTAATATTGTAACTGAAAATGTAAACATTTAAAAATTTTTTCATTGTGGCAAAATACATAAAATATACCATGTTAACCATTTTAAGTGTAGGATTCAGTGGCATTAAGTATATTCACATTGTTGTGAACCAAATCAACCATTCAGAACTGAATTTTGATGACATATAGGAACGTCGTTGGTTTCTGCATGCGTATTTTGTAAGTGGTCATTATTCTTTTATTGGTTCTAATACATTTTTATTGATGCTGAGGCTGTTCAGGTAGACCAGTTGTTCTCCAAAGCCACAAAGAGGCTTTGGCTTTTACAAAAGGGCATCGCTGACGGGGCAGGGACACCAGGCTTACTGCAGTGCTTAGGAGAGTCTCCCAAAACAAGTCCCAATCAGCGTTCAAGTGTTCTGTGAGAATTCATGTGGTGAAACACCTGTTTGTAACTACGAGACTTGAAAACAGCAAGGTTAGCAAGCATCTCTTTCTATCATCTTAAAGCAGTATTCTTTGAGACCTAGCATTAATGACTCTATGTGGAACGAAGGTGCAATTTTATCGAAAGTCTTTTTGACAACTACTGAAATCATCAAATTGTTCTTCTTTGATGTGCTACCGTGGTGAGTTATATTAATATATTCCCTAATGTTGAGCCATTCTTTCAATCTACAAATAAACTCTATTTGCTCATATAGTATTATTTTCCCAAGGTACTGCCAGAGTCATTATGCTAATATTTTACACAGAATTTCTTCTATGTAAGTGAGATTGATCTACAAATTTTTTGTCTTGTCAGATTCCTCTGTGAGGGTTATAGTTCTCTCAATAATTAATCAATAAGCATTTTCTTCTTTTAATGCTCAAGGAAACGATTTGTTCCTTGAAGTTTTGATAAAACTCACCTGTAAAAACCACCTTGTGAAGGGACAGTTCTTTGATAACTTTTAATTCCTTCCATGGTAATGGGTCTATTCAGGCTTTCTTCTTCAGTCAATTTTGATAAATTATATTTGCCTATAAAATGATCCATTCCATCAAGACGTTCAATTTATTAGCACAGAGTAAACCCAGAATTAAAATAAAAATCTCCTCAGTATCTGATTATATTCCCATTGTTTCTAAATGTAAGCCTGTTTTCTTCACTACCTTTGCCAGAGGTTTATTTATTTTATTGGTCTTTTTAAGGAACCAGCTATGGTTTAACAATTCTATTATTTTTAATTCATTTTTTTATGTTTCTATATTTACCTTTCTCTTCTCTCTCTCTTTTTTTTTTTGCTATTCATTTTCTAGCTACTTGAGTTGGATGCTTAAATGATTTCTACTATAATTTATTTAGTAAAAGTAGTTCTTATGACTGTTTCATTTTGTGATACTTTTTCTACTTTGTCCTTCTTTGAGTTTCAGACACAGTGTTCTCGCTGTGAATGATGGCTAAGTAACCCGTCAATGTGTTTATAATTCCCATCTTATTCAAATTATTTACAAGAGTCCTCTCCCCTTGGAAGTCCCATATTTGACAAACTTGTTATGAGTTTCTAGTTTTATATAAAAGTGCTATTAAGTGAAAATCCAAAGGCATGTTTTAGGAAAATTGGTACTTATTCGATTTTGACATTTAACCTAAAGAAACACAATAGAACAAAGATAACTTCCTAACAGGATTATACACCTGAATCTTTTAAGATTATTTTCCCTTTCAAAGCTTTTGTAAATGTATACTGAGATATTTTCTTTTTTTTTTCTTCTTTTTTTTTCTATTCTGAGATATTTAACATGCAATGTCTGTGCAAAGAAAAAGACTCACACTAAACAGAGTAAGATTAGATGTATAAAATAAATTGTAGCCCTAAGACTGCAAACACAGTGTCTGACCAATTAATATATCGACCTCGGCTCACCCGCAGCAGCAAGCTCATGTAACAGAAACCTGACCCAACCCCTCCTGACATTACTTATTTCCTCATAATTCAGTGAGAAGACCATACGCCTCACTGCCTGTGTGACTCTTACATTATAAAATAAGATGTTGGTTCATTATCTCCTACTACATGGGGATAAAAGCCGCCCCAGCCCACCATGGCGTCCGTAACAGTGTGACAGGTACCTGATTCGATCGCTCGTCCCACTGTAGCCCCAACGGCTCTCTACTTGCTGGAACCTATTGATGCAACATTCCTTTCCGCGGAGGCAGCATCTTGGTCGATCAATGTAGTCTACTCGGGGTTTAGGATTGACAGTAAAGTGAAGAAAAAGATTTACCACTTCACGGTCTGACAAAATTCCAGACTGAGCAGGACCTGTAGAAATACAAATATAAATCCATTTGAGGTTAACCTAACAAAACGTATGTGTTAAAATCATTAATAAATCAAAGCTTCGATGAAAGCCTGGATTTTTCTTTCCACTCCCCTCCTCTGAGTACCACAGACTTCCGTTTACCAGAAAGAGTCATTCCCTATGGGGGGAAACGCACACAAGGGTAGCCAGAGCCAATGTTACTTCTCTGTTCCCCACCTAATACCTGTCTGAGGCTATAAT
>PVJC01034270.1:0-18917 GCA_004026665.1 Murina feae | reverse complement strand
CAGGGGAGGGCAGTTAAGGGCAATCGGTCTGGCAGGGGAGGGCTGTTAGGAGCGACTAGGATGGCAAGGGAGGGGAGTTAGGGATGACCAGCAGGGGAGGGCAGTTGGGGGTGACCAGGCTGACAGGGGAGGGCAGTTAGGGGCAATTGGGCTGGCAGAAGAGCAGTTAGGCATCGATCAGGCTGACAGGGGAGTGGTTAGGGGGTGATCAGGCTGGTAAGCAGAAGCAGTTAGGGGCAATCAGGCAGGCAGGCAGTCAAGTGGTTGGGAGCCAGCAGTCCTAGTTTGTGAGAGGGATGTCTGACCGCCCTTTTAGGCCTGATCCTGGTGGACCACTTAAACAGTCGGTCAGACATCCCTTGAGGGCTCCCAGATTGGAGAGGGTGCAGGCTGGGCTGAGAGACACACACCCTGTGCCCACCCCCCCATGAATTTCGTGCACTGGGCCTCTAGTTAATAATAATTATCTATATCGGTCAGAACATCTAGGCTATGTGCAGTAACATATAAGTCAAAGTTCAATGGTTTAGTATGAAGTTTATCTCTCATATTAAACCTTCTCTATTTCCATTGCAAGGCAGCTAAAAACTGTGTTCTAATAGCTCTCACTCCAAGATGCAGGTTAATTGAGTACCACTTTTGGATATTGCTAATTATAATGGCAGAGGGAAATCCTGATGCATTGCACACTGGTTCTTACAGCATCTACATGGACAACACACTCTTTACTTCTGCTTACATTTCATTGGCTAAAAGCATGGCATATGATCATCCCTAACTAATAATTAGGGGAAAGAAGAGCAATCCTACCAATGCTCAGAACTAAAAGAAATATTTTTGCTCAGTTCTAATGAATATCACATTTATCTCATATGGTTTTTGGGAAAATCAATTAAGAAAAAGCATTCAAAGCACAAGGTACAATTCCTGATACAAAAAACAGTATACTAAATGCTAGTTATGGTTATCATCCAGTATTAAATTACACAGAAAACACTCCTACTTGGAAAAATGACAAATTATTTTTAGCCTTGCAAATAAACCCTGACCCCAGCATATATAAGAGAATATAGATTATAGAATAAACCTCCTTTATTTCTCTAACTACCTTTCCATTTCCACAGAAGATTATTCAATCACCTAGATGCAACAAATATTTTAATTGTCCTCCCTTAAATTGATTTATTGGAGAACACAATATGGAAGGAATACAATGGAGAGGCATTATTTTGTTATCTGATTTTGATAAGATGCCTTCTCTTTCTTAAGTCCAAGATTTTGTTTGTTTCCAGGTATATGGATTGGTGCTTCTTTGTTAGGTTACATTAATATGTATACGAAGACATCTTAAACCATAACTCTCCTACATTAACATTATTTACAAATCTTTAATTGTCCATGAAATTTATTTTCATGCATTTTCTGAAGTAGCAAGTAAAATAGTGGTGTGACCATTATTTTACAGAAAAAAAAACAACTAGTGGATTGTGTATTGACACAAGAGTTAATGCAATCTGGTTCTAGCTCATGACTCAACTAACTAGTTATACTAGATCAAGTTAATCTTTTCTAAACTAAGATTCATTGTCTGAAAAATGGAGTTAATTTAAAACTCACTTATTTCCACCATTTGTGGTGACTCTTCTCTAACTTCAAATACTAGTCCATGGTGCTAAATCCTTGACCCATCATTTATATTAGCACCTAATATGTAGAAATTAAATTAGATTCCTCAGTGCTATTTCAAGCTAATTTTCTTGAAACTCAGTAAAATGGAATGAATTTAATTGCTCAATTATTTAACTTTTCTTATTCAAGTGAAACCGAATTTCACAAACTTGTACAATGCACTCATCAATAATTATTAGCAACATCATTTTAAATATATTCAGTCTGCAATTAAAAAAGAAAATGCCCTGTAAGTAACTAAGTCAAAGAATGAAAATGATTAATCCAAACTGCTGAAACTAGATTGTTTGTCAGAGGTATCTTTATTCGAAATTTAATGATTATGGATTCCAATGACATCCATTTAATTTCTCAAATCCCTACTTACAGTGTTGTTTTTCAAACAATGACGTTAGTCTTTTCTAACTTGAAAAATTTTGATCAAGAGCTTATGTAGCTAATTTTTAAGCTAAGAATAAATTACAGTAACTTCTCAAAATTTCTTTTCAGCATTTAAATAATACTTTATCTTTTATAATAACAATCTTTAACTCAGGTAAACAGAAAGAATCATTTATCATGATAAAGCACTGCAGTAAGTTTTCTCCTATGATGCCTATTTTTATGAATTTATCTTCTAGTCACATACCGGATTCATAAACCCAATTAATTTAGTTTGTGTGGCAGACAATCTTGGTTATCTAACATAACAGCAATCCCAACCTTCTACCTCTTTTTCCTCATTATAAATGATAAAAAATACCAGAGAATCAGTTTACCAACTTTAATGAAGCTAGAAGTGACCATATGACCCATGTTTAAGCAATGAGATGTAAAGGGTTATAAGATAGTCTCCTAAGAAAATTTTGCTTTTCTGATAAAAGGGACATGTGTAGTAGTATGACCCATTTCTCTTCTTCCTGTACTGATCATGGACTTCACAGATAAAGCTGGAGAAATTCTATTGCCAATATAATGTCAAAGTATGAAGACCAAAGGCCAACAGACACAAGATGGTGGAACACTAAAAGAAGAAGTCTGGGCCCTTAATTAGCACCTCTGAACATCTTCTAGGGTGAAATTTTTGTTTCTTTCAGCCAAAAACACTTCTTGCTAATACAGTCAGCCTGTTAATTTGTTTTCATTTGCATGTTTTTAAAAAATTTATGTTCTGCCTTCTACTCACTAAATTTATCATTTTTTCTATTGTAACATTTTAATTAGAAATGTTTGTATAATCATTGGAACAAAAGATCCTTAAGAGATTACTTAGATCTTTGTGCCTTCCCATAAAAGCTAAATAGTCCCTCAGAGATGATTATTTCCATCTAGGTTTAAAGAAAAAGTATTCAACATCATTTATTGTTAACCCCTTCCAGTGGCTTTGGGGAACATTAAAAATAATGGAAGAGGGGTGGAGAATAGCCTGGAAAAACTTCAATTGGCTTCTGGCAATTGCTATAAATTCTCAGAGAACGGTATAAAGTCAGGCAGTGTGATTTTAATAGCATATCAGGGCATTTTGGGAATCTCCCACAGTGTCTCAATATGGCAATCAGTTATTTGTTGCTAGTGCCCATTGTACTTCAACTTATTTTAACTCTGGATGTTCCCTTTATTTTTTTTCCTCTAAAGTTGTTTCTCTCAGCCTTTATGATACAGATCCATATTAGGGGATTAAACACTAAGCTTTGATGGATGAGATATTAGGATATTGCAATGAATAAAAATGAGAGAGAAAGGAAAAGAACAATGCTCAAGGTCACATCTTCAGCCATGTTTAATATTCAATTGCACATATAATCTAGTCAGACATGTATATATTGATGTGATACATTGTATGGAACCTATAGGAGAACTTTACATTATTCTGATTTAATTTCCATAGGATATTTTGTAATCTTTTCCCCTCACAATCAATAGGGTAATCTCATAATGAAATCTGGGACTATATTGAAAAGATAACTTGGGTTGATAACCAGGTGACAACTGTCAGAAAAAAAATTGGGTTCAGAGTTCCTAAAACAACATCCACCTACAGCCACATTTTGTAACTATGGAAAGGAACCATATTTGTTTCTTCAAATTATTTCATTGATTTGGCAGAATTCAAAAGAACATGAATTATGAGGCACAAGAGTCTCCCTTTTTCAAGGTTGTCATCAGGTATCACTTTTTTTTGAATGGCAGAGTAAAGAAAATAAAATGGCTGCCAGAGAAGTCATTGGAGGGTATGCAAAATATAAGACATACAGTAGATGTTAAAAGCAGATTTTGAATAGAGAAATGAAGAAATTAATTGACAAAAGTATAACTAGATTTCTAGTTTTGGGGAATTAAGGAAATCTTATTTTTAAGAACGTGTTTTGCTTTAGAACTATAACAGAAAGAACAAATTAAATCAGAGAAACATGAAAATGCCTTGGTCTTGCCAATGCTAGTGTTAGGGAAAGGAGTGATCAGGACATTAAGTAGATAAGATTAAAAGTGGTTATTTTTAAATTTTCTTTTTAGACCAGTGATACTTAGTTTCTTATGGGTAAGAATTTTGCTTCTTTCGGAAAGGGAGTTTTCAAAAGCAATGGACTGTTTTTGCAATTTATTTAATTGTCTAGAAATGTAATCAAGAAAATTATCTGACAGAACCAGTAGTGCCTTGGTTACATTTAGGAATGGGTAAATCTTCTGAAAATTAGTCTACTTGTGCAAAAAGAATGAGTGGATATTTGGAAACTTCTGTAATAATACAATTAGTTCAGTCCAGATATCTTTATCAAAGCAATTTGCAGAAATTTTCAGAAATTTACTTCAAATAAATGAAGGTTCAACTGGTTATCAACTGTGTGGTAAATGCCATCACCAGAATGTTAGCCTTTTCTACTTGCTTCCTAATAAGTACCTATCATTTTATTAATAACCATCCATTTACTCTTCACATTCTGGGGAGTATGAAATAAATCCTTACCTCCCCATTTTAAAGAGAATGAGAACCAAAGGAAAATAAATAATATACTGGTTTTCAATAATTTACTTATTAACTCAGACAACATTTCTTGAGCTCTTACTACAGCCAAGCACTACCATAGGCAATGATCACACAAAGATGACCAAGGACTGTTCAGTGTAAAATAGATATACAAGGAAATCATTATAATACAGTTTTTACAGAGTACTTCCAAATTAAATAAAAATTTCCCAATCAAAATATTTGGTATTCCAGTCTATGAATATTGTTCTTTTGGTTCAAGGGTCTCCATGCTTTGTACTTTCTATCATATTCTTTCTTTCTCCAAACCATTTTCTACAGTAATAGTTCTAAAACTCAAGTCTAATAATGCTCTTGATTGATATAAATACTCAAATTACTATTCAAACCTTAGGAATAGGGCATGTTAGATCACAGATAAGGCCCAATCTCAGTATTTGTTCAACCCAACCATATTTCTTTGATACCTCTTAATATCTCTACCTCATTAAAAACTTAAACCATACCTAAAAACTACCAATTCACACAAACTTCCCAAATATTATATTTCTGTGGATTTGAACACACTTCTATCTGCCTATAATGTGCCTCCTATACCTCTTACAAAGGCTCTGTTACTTCCACTTAATGTAGCCTGATGTAATCTCTAAGGACAGAAACTACCATCACCTCTTTGTTCTCTAACTATATATTGTGTTACCATTGTCATAGGCCTAGTCATACTCTATTGCATTTATTCATTTACATGTCTCCTATCAAGTTGTAAAATCCTTAAAATCATGAGTAAAGCTTTCTTTATCTTTTTATACTCATCCTATTAATAAAAGCCTATGTGGTTGCGACATCCTCACACCGTGACACCCTCATGCCGTAATGAGCAATGATAAGGAGGCTGAATGTGGAGCATGTGCACATATGGGCAGGGCTGCATGAGTGTGTGGATGGGCAGGGGCTTGATGCTGTGTGCTGGGCATGGAGGTGGGTCTCAAGGCTCCAGCCTACCTCTTTGGGGCAATCCACCAAGGAGCCCTGGATGAGTAGGCAGGGCCTACCTCTTTGGGACAATCGATCATGGGGCTCCCACACTGTGAGAGGGCACAGGCCAGGAGGCTGGGGGACATCCTCCTCCCGTACACTAATTTTGTGCACCAGGCCTCTAGTTAACTATAAATGTGCTGAGATATGGTATATGCTTTTAAAAATTGTCAAATGACTGAGTTCTCAACAAGAGTGCTATGAGATGGGAATTGGGTAGATCTGTTTTCATTTTTCCTCTCAGTCTAAGACAGTGATTTTCAAAGTGTAGTCTCTGGACCTGTAGTATAAACGTCATCTGGGAATGTGTTAGAAAAGCAAAGTCTTAAGACTTGTTCTACCCTTCCCCCAAGATCTATTAAATCAGAAACTCTGGGGGTGGGACTCAATATTTTGTGGGTTTTTTTTTTTTCAATCCTCCAGGTGGTTCTAATATAGGCTAAAGCACCGGGCCTCTAGTTTAATTATAATGTGCCTTGATGTTGTTTTTTGGAGATCATTTTGTTTGGGACTCTGTGAGCTCCTTGGATTTGTGTGATGTTTTTCTTCCCTATATCAAGGAAGTTTTCTGTCATTATTTCTTCAAACATGTTTTCTATTCCTTACTCAATTTCCTCTCCTTCTGGCACCACTATTATGCAGTTGTTGTTTCATTTCATGTTGTCTCAAAATTCCCTTAGGCTCTCCTCCTATTTTTTAATTTTTTTTCTGGATGCTGTTCTGCTTAGGTATGTTTTCCTACCTTGTCTTCTAGCTCACTGATATGGTCCTCTGCTTCTTCTAGTCTACTGTTGATGCTTTCTATTGAGTTTTTTATAGTAGCAATGTCATTTTTCATTTCTTCTTGGTTCTTCATTTTCTCTTGGTTCTTACACATATTGTTAAATTTGTCTTCCAATCTTTTCAGCCACCTTATGACTATTTCTCTGAATTCTTTCTCTGACATATTGCTTGCCTCCTTTTTGTTTACTTCCTTTTCTGGTGATACCTCCTTTTCTTTCATTTGCATGCTGTTTCTTTGTCACCCCATGATCTCTATTCTCTGGGTGTTTGGTTATGTAGCTCTCTCTCTCTTTCTCTCTCTCTCTCTCTCTCTCTCTCTCTCTCTCTCTCTCTCTCTCTTCCAGCTCTGGGTGCAATTCTCCAAACGTCTCTTCTGCACATCCTTTTTCCCCTGGCACTAAGCAGCTGGCACACTGGTAAAATCCAGGGCTGCCTTTTTGCACTCAGTCCAGCTATAGGCTGATTTTTAGAGTTCCCTTCTGCCAGCAGGCCTGCAGATCCCCTTCTACACTCACAGGTCACACTGGTTCTAATGGCTATAGACTTTGTGGGGCACAGACTTCCCCCATGTGTGTTCCTCTCTCCAGAGGTATGGATTGCAGACCTCTCCTTTCCCTAGGCAAAATATTGCCTTTCCATGAGGAAGAACAGGGCTTGTTCGAGTCCACATATTCGAGTTGCTTGAAATCCAGTGTTCCTGGGTTCATAGCTGGTCCCTGGGTTCTGTGGTTGCAGAGTCCTCATATATATACACTTCTGATAACAGCCACTATCCCTTCAAGATCTCAAATACGTTTAAATGTTGTGAAATGGCAGTTTTATAATTAAAGAGACAAAATTTAAGAGCCAAAATCTTGAGAACCATTCAGTTCTTTGGTAAGAATATGGCCTTGGCCAGAGAGCTGTCTGGTTGATCCTGAAGTGCAAAGATCTAGTCTGGACCATACACAATATTCCCTGAGGGCGATGCTGGCCCAGAAACCATGTGGTTAATACAGAGGCCAGTGCTTCACCATTGGAGTGCAGTAGAATGACAATCTCACATCCTGACTCAAACACCTCCAACAGTCCTCATTCTCTGGTTCTCTTTTTAACAGTCTCCACTGTGTTCTTTATTAGTGCTATCTCATTCTTCATAGTTACTATATCTTTTCTCATGCAGTTGAGCATCTTTGCCATAATTATTGTGAACTCTATGTCTTAAAATTTTCTTATCTGTATTTCATTTAGCTCTTCTTTTGGAGAATTATTTTTTAATTTCATTTGGGGCTTTTTTGTCTCCTCATTTTGGTTACCTGTTTGTGTTTGTGTATTAGGCAGATCTGCTAGTGACTCCCAATCTCTAGTGCAGGACAATGTCAGATGTTATTTGTGACTAGCCCTAAGTAGCTATCAGAAATCCATAGCTTGTGGCTCCCTCTGCTGGGGCTGGGTGCCTTTGGAAATGACCAATATATGCCCCAGGTTCTGCTTTTCCTAGCCGTGGGCCTGGGATTAGATCAGACAAAGTCTCAAATCCTCCAGAGACACACCTGTGCCTGCAGTTCCATTGACACTCAGATTTGATTAGCCTCAGGCTATGGGCCACAGGTTTAGATGAGAGTTCTTCCAATACTGGGTGGGGCAACTGCCTTTCCCCCAGGCAAAAACTTCCTGGATAGCAATGGTCCACAGGAGAAAGCTTTCCTCCACTGCATGAGGGAATGATTTAGCACAGGAAATCAGGATGGCTGCCCTCTGAACTCCAACCCCACAGCGTCCAATCCTGACTTCTGCTCACACAGCTCCCTCTGCTCTCCCTCTGACAGAACTCAAGGTGAATGGCTGCATTCCAGCTGTCTCTCCCAGGAAGAGAGCAACCATTCTGCTTTTCACAGCCAGATGTTAGTGGGCATCTTTCTCAGTTCTGGTGCCCTGGGCTGGGGAGCTCAGCTTACGATTTAGACCCCAGAGTTCTCAGTAGGAACCCCCACAGCTAAGAAATCCCTCCAGAACTTCAGCTGCTGTCTGTGGGAGCCCAGCCAGCCTTCTTTTTTGTGCCTCTCCACTTTCTACCACTCTTTTTGCAGTCTCCACTTTCCATCTTCAGTTAGGGTTTTCTTCAGCTAGTCTTCTATTGATTTTTTAGGGTTTTTTTCCCCCCTGTATTTTAGTTGTATTTCCAGTTTGGTCCTGTGAGAGTGTCAGTGTAGCTTCTACTTACTCCACCACCATTTTGGAATCTTTGTTGTTCTATATTTATTCTTATTCACATGACAGAACAGATTACTTGATTGCTACAGTGGAACAGTTGTTTACATAATTTCAGAGGAAAAATAAATTCATGGTATAATGCTATTGATTTGGCCAAAATATATTTCATGCATTTTATTGCAGTCTACTCAAAAGCAAAACACAATTTCTACTAAAACGATGGGATAAAGAGCCCATATTGCTTCTTCCAATGTTTATTAAGAGGCTTCAAGGAACAAAGTGGGATTCAATGTCATTTCCTTTGTCATCTGCTCACACTGTTTTGATCAAGCCCAGAAAGATTCTAGTAAAATATAATTTGTAAGACTTTAATCATGGTGCGGTATAGAGTATTAGGCAGGATTTGAGTATCAACTGTCAGTTTGTTAGCTGTGAGATCTTAAGCAAGTCACTTCATCTCTCTGAACCTCAATATTCCTCACGTGTAAAATGAAAATGAGGTGATTCCTCCCTTCACCTTCATAGGGTTATTTTGAGATGTGAATACACTGTTTGAAATGTGCAAATATTAGCTATTCTTTATTTCAATTGCTATATGATGAGTTATTTCTTCACTATTTTATCAAAGGTTTCACATAACCCTGCCTGTATCCTAACTTTTTAAAAATTTTCTAAAACATATCTGTAGATGCATCTAGGTTTTGATCTGTAACCAATTCATGCACAGAATAAACACCACAACTATCACTTGCTTTGCTATATAATCAGACATTTTTGTTCTGCCCTTTTAGAAAAATAAAAATGACCTATTCTCTCAAATTGTCGATTGATGAGTGAACTGCATCCCTCTCTCCCACCAAATTTTATAGTCTTTAAAAACTGGAGACACCAAGAATAGTGTTTATTACAAGTGGCACTAATAACAGCCTGCTGAATAAAAGTTGTCTGTTATATGTCAAGTGGTTCTAGAATACTGTGCCTTACAGTTCAGAAAATAAAGTTAACCCCCAAAAAGCAGGTAGTAAATTCTAATTCAAGGAAAGATGTTTGTTGTAACAGGTTGTCTTTAGAGCTAAGGAAAGTCTTTATCATCTGTCTGAGCATAAGGTATTCTGGTATTTTGGAAATGGGTAAATAAAGAGTTACTATGTAAGTCATAAAGAGATGGCCAATTATAAAAATAAAATTTAGGATATGAATAGAACTGAAATTGTATAGAAGTAGCATTGGGTAGAGAAAGATTGGTTTAAAATATGATCTAGATAGGCTCAATTTGTAGTTCTGTGTCTTATTGTGTAGGTTAGCACAAGTAACTGAAATTCTGACATGTTTTCTTCTGCAATAAGTGAGGGTCATAATCTCTACCCAGTGAGATTGTTGCAGAGATGTAATAAGTTACTTCTAAAAGAATTTATCCTGGTGCCCAGTACAGAGAAGGTACTAAAAGAAAAATCTTGCTTCTTTTTCTTTCTTTTCCTTTTCTTCCTATTTCTTCATCTTTTCTTTTATCATTCCTAGGATTCAAGTTATCTTTTTTAGGAAGACTTAGCAATTTAGAAGCATAGAGTGACTTTAAGCTAGTTTAGTTTTTCTTATAATTATAGTAGTTGTGAAAATGACTAATAGGTATTTCTTAATATTAAAATATTTATATTATTCATATTTACATATGCATAAAATAAGAACTGGTGAGAAATCAGAAAGAAAAGTTCAGAACAAGAACCCACTTCTGAAAAAAATGGTTGATTAAATGGCTGGGCTGGGAAAGGATGAGGTGGACTTGGAATATTTTGCAGCAAAAAGTAAAGAGATGCTCAAAGAATGAGTGAGACATTGTTCATAGAACACAGGAACAAGCTTGAAGGGGATACTTTTGGCCAAATCTGGGAAAACTGGAGCAGCAAAGTAAATTATTATAGTAACCAATTATGACTCACTGATAAAACATAAATTCATGATTCCATAGAAATATAAATTTTATATTATAAAAGGCTAATATGCAAATTGTCCCCTTGGGAGTTTGACCAACCAGGAGTTTGACTGCTTGCTATGACGTGTGCTGACCACCAGGGGCAGCGCAGAATGAAGGAAGGCCCTGGCTGGCACCCAGCAGCCAGGGGAAAGGAAGGCCCTGATTGGCCCTAATTGCCAGCCAGGTGTAGGGACCCTACCTGTGTATGAATTTTGTGTACTGGGTCTCTAGTAATAAAATAAACAGAAAAACAAATAGGGGAGAAGGGAAAGCTCTTCATTACAGTAGAATGCCAATTAATGAATGTAGACAAAATTACGAAAATTAGAAAATTACCATTTGGCAACCAAATTACTAATAATTAATCCAGGCAAGAATCATCATGTTAATAGTAGTGGCTGAATATTTTTTGAGGAACAAGGTATTTATATCTTCCTACATACTACTTAATTATTTTAAAGGGGAAAATAGTTACTTTACAGTGGAGGAACTGTCCTTGTCATTTTGGAAATAAACCTGAAGTATTTAGAGATTGTTTTAGTCAGTTTGGGCTGACTAAATAAAAATATAATAAACTGATGGATTTAACAACAGACATTGATTTTTCATAGTCCTGGAGGCTGAGAAGTCCAATTTAGTGTCTGGTGAGAGCCAACTTCCTGGGTCACAAATAGCTATCTTCTTTCTGTGTCCTCAGATGGCAGAAGAGGCAATGGAATTCTCTTGGGTCTCATTTATAAGGGCACTAATCTCACTCATGAGGCTCTACCCTCATGTCCTAATTACCTTTTAATACCATTACATTGAGGGTTAATATTTTTTTAATTTAATTTTTTTTTATTACATAAAGTTTTACAAAGATTGGTACATATATCTCTTTTTATTTAACATATAAACTTGAGGGATTAAAAACATTCAGTTTTTAGCAGAGATAATGGGAAATCATGTCTAAAACTTACTACCAATTGATGCAGAGGAGATTATACATATAACTATCTATCTATTGAGATGGGGTTGAGAATGGTAAAGCAAATGTGATAAAATATTAACAATTGGGGAACCTAGATAAGATTATATTGAAATTCTTTGTACTATTCTTCCAATATTTCTTTAAGAGTAAAATGAACTCAAAATAAAACATTTTAAAATATTAAGAAAGTAAAACACTTTGACAATGGATATTTTGACCCAAGCAATGTGGCAGTGAGAACCTTAGCTAAATTCTCCATGTTCAAGTTTTCTCATTTGAAAAAACAATAATATCAACATCCTGAGTCATTAAAAGGATTAAATAAAATGTGCCAAGGGGTGGGGCGGGGGGAGTAAGGGAGGCCAAGGGAAGGTCAATGGGGAAAAAAAGGAGACATATGTATTACTATTTGTAATACCTTAAACAATAAAATAAAATTTTAAAAATAAAATATTAATTATGAATAAATAAATAAATACATAAATAAGATGAATCATATTAGATGTTTAGCACTGTGTCTGAAATGTATTAAGTACTCAATAAGTTGCAGCTATTATTGTTATTGTTATATTACAGACCAAAAACATATTTAGTGTATCATCTCTCTTAGACTTTTCTTTGTAACTCTTCTATGTGCTCATAGGACCTTATATCTAACTTCATTTTACTACCAGTTAATACTTTATTATCATGTCTGCATGTCTGTCTTTCCCACTCCCAAGTAGCTCCTTGGGGGTAGCAAACCTCTGTTTTCTCATTTTTGTAGCCCTAGTGTCTAGCATACAACAAAGTGCATATACTCTGAGGAATTTTACAAAAGACAGCACACTAGCATGTAGGTGCTCTATGACTATGTTGACTAAACTATGGAAGGAAGGACACTGGGATAGCACAGAAGAAAGTCCTATAAACCAAAATATAAAATATTGGTTTATTTGCATCAAGCAAATGTTTCTTCAATATTCTGAAAGTCCATATAAATTACTGTAATTACGATTGAATTTGAGACTCTTAGTTCATTAAGATGACCAACAATAGCTATTGACTTTTGTTTGCAAAAGAGGCAAGAAAGAAGAAAATGAAAGGATGAATTGCAAGCATTGTCATTTTAAAGTTGGCAGCCTAGATTTGGAAAATTATTCATCGAAACTGTTCAAGTCTTCATGATCAGTTATAATTCAAGACAAACGAGAGTAAAGAGTATTTACCTACTGCTCATGAGATATTCCAATTCCTTACATTCTTAGCCCACACACAAAAATTTGTGCCAGGTTATAAGGTGGTTTTGCAAAGCAGGCCGAATGGATCCACTACAAAATCATTTATTTAGAATTCAGTCAAGGTACCAATTTCCATACTAATATTACTGGAATTCTTTAATTTGCCTTCTCTTTTTCTTTAATTATTGTGTTTTGCTTCTGTCCCAGATCCATAAAAATATTATACAGTGATGCAATTGAAAAGGATTTTTCCCAACACATTGATATTCAGGGATGATCTTTCTTCTTCCTTAGATTATTTAAAAGAGTCTCAGTATTTATTCAAGAATTAACTGCCTTTCAAATACCCTTTTTTCATTTTGAGACATATCCACTGAAAACATTCCCTAAAATAATTATTCTGTGGTCTTTGGAAGAAATTTGTCATTAAATTTGAAGGCATATTAAAAATAGTCAAATGTTTGTGCATCTAAATATGATAAATGTCCCTATAAATATATATTAGCTTCATTTTTCTTGACAGATTTACATAGCTGCTTGAAATTGTTTTGCTTTTCTTTTAAAAATGTACAAAGGACCTTTAAGGGAGATATTTGTAAGGATAACATTTAATGTCAGATACCAAACTTTTTTATGTAAGTTTGTTGGCATTGTTTGTTGCTTCTTATACATGCAAAATACATTATACACACATGTATAAGAATATGGCTAGAAGAGAAGGTATGGCTACATTTTATTTCAAAAAAGAGTGAAGCCAGAAGATGAAAATAATATTGGAGACTATTAAAGATAAATTTTAAATTCTTTAAAGTGAACAGAGACTGGTAGAAAAGAATGGTAGAAATAATGTATAAATCTTTAAGGCACAAGAAATCTTGAAGTACTAACTTGTTTGTATAATAGAGACACATGGAAATAGCCAATCACTAGATTAAGATCTTCAACTTGCAAGAGCAATCAGCATTTCAACTCCAGGGATTAAATAATCAACATGTTGGCTATATCCTTGTAAGGAATCAAATGTACTCTGAAGAATCTTACAAAAGATAAGTAAATAACATAAAACATAAATTTGTCTCACTCAGGGAATTTTTAGCTCTCATATATGTCTGCTATTTTTCAAATAAGTACTTTTAGTAAAAGGAGAAAATAAAAGCTCTAAACAATTTACCTGTTGTATGAGTAATCACCCACACATCTTCAGGAAAAAAAATCAGCAAATGAAATGACCATTAAGAAATAGAGAGCTTAGGAATTAAAATGTCTGAGCGACATGATTTCATTCACATTGCAGTTATGTTTCCAAGACCACAGAATCATCGCAAAAGCGGCATACTCCCTGGAGTGTCCTATATCTAGATGAGAGTTGAAAGCACAGGTCTTCCATTATAGAGTGGAATTATGGATTTGGGGGGAATTTCAGCTGGCCCTCTAGTCCTGGAATATTGCATCATCATGCAGTTGGTTAAGATCTAGTGGGGGAATCCAAACAACATTCCTCTGCAAAGTAATTGGTACTGATGCAGTCTTTTTTCATTGGATAGAAGCCTAAATTTCTTTCCACTTGAATGCAGACCTTACTATATTAGAAAGTTGAAAGTTGATCTGAGGAATTAATGAGTAACTCTACATAAAGATCATCCTCTGATCCTTGAAAGCCCAAGATCATCCCTAGACTACTGTTATTTTGAGAAATTTATGGGAACAGAAGCACAATCTATGTAAAATATTCAGTCTGCAAAGATTAAAAAATATATAACTAAACCCAAAGTGCTTCTGAGAAGCATGACATTCTCTCTAATTGAGTGCTCTTTCATTTATTTTGCACAGTAGCTAATTTTCCTGAGCCATAATAATTAGACTTTCTATTCTTCTTTGCTCTTAAGTATGAATTTCTTAGCTCAGAATTTAGCTTCCACATCATAAACACAGACACACACAGGATTAGAATAAAAAAATGCAAAGTCACTATAAGGCACAGAATACAGTTTCTTGACTGGGAAAAAATAGATTGTTTCAAAGGAAAGAAGAAATATAAAGAAAAGAGGGCATTAATCAGAGGTGTTTCATTAATTCTTTTTCTCCTCAATCATTATTGAGATTGTCTTTGAGCCTCAGGGTATGCTAGGCGGGCACAGAGGCTACAAGGAGAAAAAAGATTGCTTGTCAAGCCTGCACTATTCAAGCCTTTTCAAATGCTGAACAACTGACAGAGTGCCCTGGCAAGCATACACTCTTGCCCATCTGGCAGGTGTATCCCTGTTATGGACCACCTGAGACTGATTTCCAATGGCATCTTTCCTCCTTTCTCTGATTTCTTGAAGCCTAATAAGGAAAACTTGCTTTCTCATGTAATATGACAATAGGGAGAAAATGCATTTGCTCTATGACTGCAGTCAAGTATCCAATGGAGGCAGGCTGGCCAGTGATGTTTCACATTGAAGTCTAACAAATTATTATTTAGTTTATAGACTCCAGTCTTTAAAAAACACTTTTATTGATTTTTTAGAGAGAGAGAGAGAGAGAGAGAGAGAGAGAGAGAGAGAGAGACATCAATGATGAGAGAGAATCATTGATCGGCTGTCTCCTGCATACCCTACACTGGGGATGGAGCCCACAACCCGGTATGTGCCTTGACCGAAAATCGAACCATGACCTGGTTCATAGGTTGATGCTCAACCACTGAGTCATGTGGCTGGACTAGACTCCAGTCTTAATGTAGTATCTTGGTGAGCAAGTTTCACCAAATGTTTTAGAGGCATACTTTGTTTTATTAGACTTTGTTTTATTGTGCTTCCAGGTGTTGTGGTTTTTTGTTGTTTGTTTTTTCCTTTTTTGTATTTTGTAAATAAGTCAGTCAGGAAAGATAAATGCTGTAGTTTCGCTTAATGTGAATCTAAAAAATGAAACAAAACAAAACAAAAACAGACTCATAGAAACAGAGAGCAAAGGGATGGTTGCCAGAGGGAAGGGAGATGGGGATGAGTGAAAAAGGTGAAGGGTAATACAGTCTATAATATGGTGATAGGTTTGTACAGTGATGGATGATTACTAGAATTACTGGCATGATCATATTGTAAGGCATAAAACCATTGAATCACTATATTCAACACCTAAACTAATATAATTTTAATATTAAAAATTTTAAGTCTATATGTGAAAAAGTTGTTGAAAATGAGAACTTTGAACTAATTTTATGAAGAATTAGCATTCTCTATTCAAAAACGTTGTGTTCTTGTGTACACACACTGGTCATTTGCATAAGGCTAAGACAGGAAAGTGGTTAAAAATGTGGGCTCTGTAGCTGGATAACCTGATTCAAATCCTGGGTCCTCTACTTGCTCCTCCTGCCTCAGTTTCCTCATGTGCAAGATGGAGATAATAATGGTAAATTCTTCACTCAGTTGTGAGAATTCAATAAATTATATGCAAAGATCTAGAAAAATGTCTGGCATTTAAATGTCTTATTACTACACAGTGCTATTTTGGGGTTATGAACAAATGTGACTTATGAATAGCCTTTCAGAAATTAATCTGCTCATAAGCAGAAGAGCAGAAGTCACCACCACTCCCAGTTTCAGTGCATGCTCATGCCAGGGGCAGCATGCTATAATGCAAATGGCCAACTCTACAGTCAACTCTACCTTTCATTAGTTGTATAAATAAGCTATGCACATTTTTTAAATATTCTGACTATTCAGTTTCTCATCTATATAAGGCAATAATAACACTTATTTCAAAGAGCTGGAGAGATGGCACTTGGCACAAAGCAGGCCATTTCAAATATAAAATACATCTTAGAAAATAGGCTTGTCATTTATGGAACATAGCTGGAAACAGCTGTTATAATTATCAACTAAGTAAAATATTCCTTCCACCAGCACTCATAAGCCCTGGCTAGGAGACACATCATTCTGTAAGCACTCAGTTTTGTCTGCATCCTTTTAAAAATGTGAAATCCAAACCAAGCACAAGATTTCTAGTATAGCTATTCAGTGGGATTATAATCCCCACCTTTTAGGACATCTTACTTTTACAATTGCAGCCAAAAATTTAAAAAAAATAATAATCACATTATACAATGCCAGGGAGTACCAAGCTTATACCATCAAAACCCTGAACTTTGTGTTGTCTTTTTAAAACATGAATTAAAGTATATTTACACATTCCCCAAATAGTTTGGTCAAACTATTTATTGGAAGTTACATTTATCCCTAGTAAACACCATCTGATTATTTTAGTCCAATAATTTTATAACACTTGATTCTGTAATCCTATATATTCTTAGGTATTTTTTCAAGATGTTGATAAAGATCCAATAGGACAGAGCTGAGGACTGCCTTTGGAATACTAGTAGAATTTAGGCTGACACCAATCGATTAATCTACACTCTGGGTAGAGTTGCCTGAGCCAATTCAATTTCATCTATGCAGATCACCAACATGCTAATATATCTACTTCCTCCTTGTCCATGGGTAGAGTTCAAGAGAGATGTGGTCAAGCTACCTGCTGAATTAAATATATACCTGGTATGATAGTGCTATAGACTCCCCAAATTTATATCTCGAAACTTAATCCCAAATATAGTGTTTGGAAGAAGAGATTTTAATAATTGATTAGGTTATAAATTAGGTATTTTATAATGGGACTAGCGCCCTTATAACAGTGACCCCAGAGAGCTCCCTCATCCCTTCTGCCAGGTGATGTTACAGTGATACTTGGAAAACTAGGAAGCAGGCTTTAACCAGACACTGAATCTGTTGGAGCCTTGATCTCAGACTTTCTTGCCTCCACAACTGTGAGAAATAAATGTCTGTTGTTTATAAGCCACCCAGGCTATGGTATTCTGTTATAGCGGCCTGAATGGACTAAGACAGCTACTCTACCAACCCAATAAGCCTCTCAAAAGGAAGTTTAGTTTGGCAGGATAAAAACTCCTTCCCAAAAGCAAAACCTTTGCTTAGCAGAAGGTGGGAATAACTTGACCTGTAAAGGAGAGAAAGCTTGGCGTGCAGGTGGGCCACCTGCCCCTGAGAGGTAGTACTAGGATCAAAGAGGCTCAAGTGAACAGATAAACTCCCTAGGAGAGAAAACACTGCCAGGTGTCATTGTCTTTAATCACCTGGCCAAACCAAGAGCCCCTTCAAGATAAAACAAAAAATGAGTTGCTGGTTTTTATTTGAAGGAGTAAACATTAAAAGAAGAAAGATTTTAGAATTATGATTCTTCAACCATGGAAGTTCAGGAAGTAAGATTTCTCCATAAACTCAATTCAGTGAAGTATCACTCATTGATATGCATACCCTCCTGATTATAAGCCTGTTAGTAATCTATGTTGCACTAGATTACAAGCAACACAAGCATTACAGTGAGACAAGCAGCAAATAGGGTATGGAACAGGTATAAATAATAGCCTGTGAGAAAATCTGATAGATTACTCAATTAGGTGTTGTGTTTTTTACAGACTGAAGTCAAGACTCTCCACCAGAAAGATTGGCTCACTTTATTGTGATACTGGCTTTATTGGCAGTGGTCTGGAACTGGACTCCCAATATATCTCTTTAAATACAGGTATACCTGTATTTAAAGGCCTCTATATAATGGAGTTTCTTCATATTCAATGTTGAGGACCACAACATAGAGGTGGCTCTGTTTTATTGACATCTTGCTTCATGCCTTCCATTCACATTTCTGCACACAACACTACATCATTTCTAATTTCTGGACAATCTTTATCTTTCACTCATTCTTTCTTTAAAAAAATCTTAATCTACTCTATAAAAGCGAAATATTAAAATTAACCATTTCTCCGAGACAGGGTAAGCCACGCCCACCAGCCAATCAGAGCGGCTGTATGCAAATTAGCCCAGCCAACATGGTGGCCACCACTAACGGACCTGAGTAAACAGCCCTTTCCATTGCGGCAGGAGCGAAAGTGAAGCTGCGCCCGCTCAGCTCAGCTCCGATTAAACTGCCTCTAGCAAAACACAGATTTGAAACATTTGAAACAATGTAACAATCATAGAATCCTCCGGAGCTGAAGGAAAGAGCAGCTCCGGCCTAACCAGTAAAAGTAACAATTGTTTCATT
>PVJC01034269.1:0-10383 GCA_004026665.1 Murina feae | reverse complement strand
GCCAGGCTTCTCAGATGGCTCCCATTGATACTGCTTTCTGGTATTCATGTCCTCTGTGTAGTTCCCTCCCCCATCAGAGAGGCTTATCTATGTAACCAGTAGAATATTGTGAAAGTTATGCAGTGTGACTTCTGAGTCTAGGTATACAAGATGTTGTAGCTTCCATGTTGCTCCTTTTGGGATTACTTGCTCTGGGGTTGTCATGTTGGGAGGGTACTCAATTAGCCCTGTGTAAAGGTCCATGTTTCAAGGAATTGAGGCTACTGTTAACAGCCATGTGAGTGAGCATCTTGGAAGTGGGTCTGTCAGCCTCAGTCAAACCTTCACATAAAACATGCTGAGTAACTGGCTGACATCTTGACTCATGAGTAACCATTTGCAAGAACCACTCCAATGAGCCACTCTCAAGTCTCTGAGCCACAGAAACTGTGTGAAAGAATGCATGTTTATTGTTGTTTCAAGCCACTGAGTTTGGAAGTAATTTGTTACGCGGCAACAGATAACAGGTCATTTAACGTCTCTGTGCCTCAGTTTATTCATTTGTACAATCGGGACAATACTGCTTGCCCAAGCTTTTTGCACTGAACACATATGGTAATTGGAGATTTACAGGTCTGCCATCCTTATATAAAATCTTAGAAGCAACATGTGTTTTGTAAAAGTTTTCAGCTTTTATTAAAGTAATAAAGTATGGTATATTCTGAAATACCCCGCTGAGGTCTAATTCAGCATCTCATTATCAAATGGTAATATTCCAGCATCAAAATGTATGATTATGCATCACCAAGAAGGATAAATAAAGACTAAAAATAATCTTATGTGAGTTTTACTCTCAGGATTTGGTACCAAATAAATCAGTTGCAATTATACAAAAAGAAAAAAATGAAACACTAAATTTTCAGAGCTTTTTGAGTTTTCTTGAATTTTGATAGGAGATTGTGGATTTGTATGATTTTTATCATTCTAGGGCTTCCCAAATGCTAAGTCCCTATATTTTCTGGTTGGTCTCTGGTTATCTTTTTCCATCTATTTAGATTGATGAGAAAGAGACTAACATGCCCTCCATCACTCTTCAGAAACCCAAGGAATATTAGGTTGAAGCCTTGGAAAAACCAGAGTTCCAAGTAGTGGATCGCTCCCCTTATAACTTAGTTCTCATTTCTGGGTCAACACCTGATAGTCATGACCCTGGAGGAGGCCAGTGAATCATCCAGTCATGGGGTTTGGTGATGATTCAGGAAGATCGAAGTGCTGTCAGGAGTGCTTTTGGCTGAAGTTCTAGAAGGTACTGATTACATATCCAATTATGCAATGGGCATGAGGCTTGCATTATGATACAACTTGATTCTCACCCAAACTGAGCATGTGAGACAGGGTCCTCATCTGGCAGAGCATGATCTCCTGGTGGACTCCAGGCCTTGGAGCCCAAGGTAATTATTCCTGCCAATATGTTACCTTTCCTTTCTTCAGAGAGTGGAAAATGGAACGAGAGCCACTCTGTCTGTATTTACCTTCTGAACATCATCTTCCTTTGAAATAAGGTCAGAGATGATTTGGAGTAACCAGAAGTGATTCCCATATCATACCCTCTTGATGTGTTTTCTGCCTTCATAGTATGAGGAGAGGACTTCTCTAAGCTAAGCTAGTTCCTAATGTCCAACATTCAATAATTGAAGTCTCATTCAAATGGAATAAGACTTTGTACCCTGTTGGTAGCAGAGTAGTGTACTAGAACTAGAGGTCATGTGCTAGGTCCAAGCCCCATTTCTGCTGATGACCACGAATTTGGTCAAGACACTTTATCTTTCTGAGCATCATTTTTATGAATCATTTGAGAATTTGAATCTTGAAACTAATCTAAGAAAGTACCTTGTTTTGAGCATTATATTTATTTATAGAGCCTTATATCGACAAGATTTTTTAAAAGAAAGCAATGTGTGTTTTTTATTAAGGGGAAAATAAGTTTAAAAAAATGAGGTCAGCCCTGACTGGTTTGGCTCAGTGGATAGAGTGTCAGCCTGCGGACTGAAGGGTCCCAGGTTCAATTCCAGCCAAGGGCATGTACCTTGGTTGTGGGCACATCCCCAGTGTGGGGAGGGGTGCAGGAGGCAGCTGATCGATGTTTCTCTCTCATCGATGTTTCTAGCTCTCTGTCCCTCTCTCTTCCTCTCTGTAAAAAATCAATAAAATATATTTTTTTAAAATGAGGTTGGAGGCCCATTAAACTCTGGGAGGAGAAATGGAGGTTTCACCGTCAGATTTCCTCAGCCCCACTGTGTGGGCATGCGGAACTGTGTGACACATTTTTGCTCTAACCACAAAATTTCATGAATTTTCAATCACTGAATAATAAAATAAATCATCGTTATAGATGAAAAGAAGGAGGCAATTTTGAGGGCAAAAATATTTCCTTGAAAACTTTGTGAGAAACTAAGGCCTCAACCACATTCACTGGGAGTAAGCCCTTAAAGAAACAGTGTCCTGTGATTTGGCATGAAAGAGCTGGTCACTGTGTCCCCATAAGATGAGAAGCTAGTGACCTGAGATCTATTTAGTCTCTGTTTCTATATATCTACAACCATAGCTAATAGTTAAACATTGTTTTTTAAATATGCAAATAAGAGAGTTCTCATCGGGGCCAGTTAAGAGAACAGGGGGTGTGGACGGCAAAGAAATAGCTTCACAGAGTGCTTATTGAGGGGGCTGTCCACTACCATTCTATTTGCTACTTAACCACGTGGAGGCAGTTTATTCTTGCACACATAAAGGACCTCAATGGTATGGAAGTGGAGCTTGAATTCTTCAAGGTGAGAAGCCATTGAAGGGATTGAAGCAAGGAAGAGATCTGGCTAGATTAATCTTTTAGAGAGATAAATGGTTCTATTGCCTCCTCATTTCTGCTAAGATTGTCCTCCAATCCTGATTCTGATTGCAGGGGGAGAGTGATTTAGAATTGGGGAGTATGGAGCCAGGGAGAATAGTTAGGGGGTCAGAGATCATTGAATCCCCATGAAGCATTACCATCTCCTCCCTCCTATCCTTTCTGCTATCACTATCATTTACAATGTCATCATTAGTTTAAATTTTAAATGTCATTCACATTTAAAAAGTCATTGTAGCCCTAACCAGTTTGGCTCAGTGGATAGAGTGTCGGCCTGTGGACTGAAGGGTTCCAGGTTCAATTCCAGTCAAGGGCATGTACCTTGGTTGTGGGCACATCCCCAGTGTGGGGGTATGCAGGAGGCAGCTGATTGATGTTTCTCTCTCATTGATGTTTCTAACTTTCTATCCCTCTCTCTCCCTTCCTCTCTGTAAAAAATCAATAAAATATATTTTAAAGAAGTCGTACATTTTACTTCTACATACTATTCATACTTACTATTTTTGCTTTAAACATTTACATGGTCAACTTACGTGCTTCTTCCTCATCAGGCTCCGAGAAGGAGGGGGATATCATAATTCCTAAGATATAATTTGGGCAATGATGTCCTAGTGGGCTTGAGCAACTTGCCTAGGGTCTTCTTTCATGTTGGAAGATCTGGATGGTGACTTCAGGATTCTGCGGTCTCATCATCACCCCCAGTGTGAAGATGGGGATGGAGACAAGTGCCCAGCTCCTCCCCGATGGACATAGAGATATTCTCCATCATGGATCCCTAGAGTTAGGAAAAGAAGAGGGACAAGGAATTAATATGGTCCCAAGCTGCCTTATGATGGAGTTGAGTGGTAGAGGAGGCAGCACAAGGTAGCAAAACCTTGGATACTTTATCCCATAGAACATGTTTATTTCATGAGTGGGGAGGGCAACATCCTAACTTATAGCAATAATTGCTCTGAATTGTTGAGTGCTGGCTGCTTTATGGCCATCACCTCTTTTAATCCTGATGACAGCCCTCTGAGGGAGTGTATTAGTTTCCTGTGGCTGCTGCAACAAATGCCACAAACTTGGTGGCCTGAAACAGCAGAAATTGATTGTCTCAGTTCTGAAGGCCAGACATCCAAAATCAAGGTGTTGGCAGGGCTGCCCTCCCTCCAGCGGCTCTAGGTCAGAGGCGAGAACTCTTCCTGGCCTCCTCCAGTTTCTTGTGACTTCAGGTATTCCTTGGCTGCAGAACTCTGAGCTCTGCTTTCATCTTCACAGGGCTCTCCCCTCTGTGTTTCCATCTCCTCAGCCTTGCTCTTATAAGGACACGTCATTAGATTTAGGGTCCACCCAGATAATTCAAGATTATCTCCTCTTGAGATCTTTTACGAAACTACATTTGCAAAGATCCTTTTCCCAAATAAGGTTATATCCTTTGGGGTGGGAGTGGAGGGGGGGTTATGATTCATCCTACCACAGAGTGATGTCATCTTCATTTGACCAAAGAAGACATGGATGCTCATAGAAGTTAAGATACCTTAACATGCAGCCAAGGTCACACAGCCATCAAATGGGTCTTTTCAGTGCCTATATTTAATAACAATAATGGTAATAATGGCTAACATGTGGATACCACTTACATATATTAATTCAGTAATCCTCTCAAAAAATCTATGAGGAGGCAGCTATTGTCATAATACCCATTTTAGAGATGAAAAAACTGAGCAACAGAGGAGTTGATTAATTTTCCTAAGGCCACACAGAAGAGCAAAGAGCAGAGCCAGGCATACTGTGCTCTCATCCACCCAGAAACTGCCTTAGAGGTTCCTCCTCAGACATGAAAGATCACAACACAAACCATCGTCAGGGATGTTTTCAGTGGCCACTAGGGAGTTTTAAAATGGGTTCTGAAGGATGGGCACCAATAATGTAGCAGGGGAAACAAACTGTAGGCAAGAATGCAGATCTACGGGACTTGGACAAACCCTCTGGGCAAGGAGCATCCTATGGACTTGGGAAGGCTCCCTTCTGGTCTCGAAGCTTTCACCTCCCAGCTGATGGCTCTGTGACAGACTTCCCTTCCTTCTGTTTTGTGTACAGGCATCCTCTAGGTCACCCAGGCTCACAAATGGTCTCTCTCTCTCTTTTCCTTCTTCCCCCCCTTTCCATGTCCAGTTGTGATCAGTTCCCTGTGGATTCCGCCACCTCATTTCATGTGCCCTCCCCTCCCTTTACATTTATAGCCATAGCACATCATTCACTCTGGGAACCAAAATAGCCTCCCATCTAAACTGTCCGAACTTCTCCATCCTTCCAATGGCTGCCAGCAGAGTGATCTTCATGTAGCACTCACCTGGGAAAAAACCTTACACCCTCCCCATGGCCAGTAAACCCCTTCTCATATTCACCGCTCCCCACTCCAGTTGCCATTCTGAAAACTTACCTTCTCTCTCCTTAAATCTTAAATGCCTGGACTGCCATTCATTCATTCATTCAGCAATCTTTGTTGATTGCCTTCTCAGTGTTAGCAACTAGGGTAACAGCTATGAACAAGGCATTCATGTTCTGGGTCCTCTTGAACCTTTCATTCTAGTGGGGACATCAACTAAATAAACTGGGGAAAACCAATAAAATAATAAATGATTATGATAAAACGTATGAACAAAAGAAATGAGGGATGAGAGACTGATGTAATGGGTGGGTTGGAGACCACTTTATTTATTTATTTTTTTAAATATATTTTTTATTGATTTTTTTACAGAGAGAAAGGGAGGAGGATTGAGAGTCAGAAACATCCATGAGAGAGAAACATGGATCAGCTGCCTCCTGCACGCCCCTGACTGGGGATGTGCCTGCAGCCGAGGTCCATGCCCTTGATCGGGATCGAACCTGGAACCCTTGAGTCCGTAGGCCGATGCTCTAGCCACTGAGCCAAACCGGTCAGGGCTGGAGACTACTTTAGATAAGGTGGTCTGGGTGGGTGCTGAGGAGGTGCTGGAAGTTCTTGTGATAACTGAACTAGGTAATATAGGTACAGTGCTTAGTAAATGGGCAATAAACATTAGCCATTATTACTTACTCTCCCATTCATTCACCACACATTATTTTGAAGGCTAATTGTTGCACCACTTGCATAGACTCATGATTCCATCTTCAGTGCTGAAGTATCAAGGCTCCCTCAAACACATTAGCTTTCTTGGTTTTGACTTTCAGATAAGTAAGCCAAATAAACCTATTCCCAAAGTGGGGACGAATTCTGTTTTCCTCTCAAACAGTCCACAAAAGATAAGTGTCTCAGAGGCTCTGCTAATGAATTGTATTATTTTCTCTTTGGTCTTATCTGAAGCACAGATGTCTCCACATTGCCTCCCCCCCAGTCCCTTTCATAAGGTTTTGATTATGCAGTTGCCCTGAGGTGGCCTCTTGTGTCTGAATGTGGATGGAGCTGACAGGTCTTTTGGGGAAAACTGCAAAGACAGCCTCTGATTTTGAATAGGACATACCTCTGTGCCTACGTCTTCCTAATTTACAAGCACCTCAGATTCTTGGATCTCTGTCCTCAAAGCACCATTTTATGGCCCATTGGCTTGTTATGGTAGCATTACTGGGAAATTCTGGACCGCAGGCCCTGGAATCCTAATTAAATCAGACAAGTGCAATGAAGAGCGAAAGGGACTGGTGGATATGTTTAGGGAAACAAAACCCAACTGCCCACAAGAAAGGAATGACGTGGCCCTTGAATGGAAGCCTAGAATTCCTATAAGATTGCGTGAGAGCTGACATTTCAGAAACCAGACCCCCTCCCCCAGCACCCTCAGGATTGGCTTCTGCTTTGAGGTGCAGCCTCTCCTGACGTCACCCCAAAGGCTTATGTTGTCAACACTGAGAACAGGACACTTTGGATGATGTTGTGGTAATAGATTAGTTCTCTTAGATAATTGCTTATGCCTGACCCTGGGCTTCGTCTCAGGGACCTTAATTCCTCCTTGATTGGCATTTGGCACATGTTGCTTGTCTTGGACTTTGGGAAGTGGCTCAGAAGCGGTGTCTTGTATACATTGTCTTTGGAGTTTATTAAAGAACTGCTAGTCCCCATGGAATGGTTTGTTTCACTTCAACACACATTCGCTGAGATTCTCCTCAGCGCCAGGCCCCATGCTACAGCAGTGACAGACGTTCCCACCCAGCAGATGTCCCTGACAACAAGAGGGAATTGAGGATAAGCCCGGTCACAGTGGCCTTGCCTGAGGCAGAGTGGGGTGAGGATGCATCAAGGATGCCTTCTTGCAGGAGTTGGTATCCTTATTGGGATGAATAGTGCCTCTCCCAAATTCATGTCTACAGAGAACCTCAGAATGTGACCGTAATTACAAACAGGCTCTTTACAGATATGATAAGGTAAGGATCAAGATGAGATCATACTGGACAAGGATGGGCCCTAAATCCAATCAGAGATATAAGAGAGCACACAGAGAAGTCCATGCGATGGAGGTAAAGCCCAGAGTGATGCGGTTACAAGTCAAGATGACAATGTGTTCAGGAACCACCAGGAGCTGGAAAACACAGGAAGGGCCCTCCCTTAGAGCCTTCAGAGGGAGCACAGCCCTGCAGACACCTTGACTTCCAGCCTCCAGAACGGGGAGAGAATATGTTGCTGTTTTTTAAGCCGCCAAAGCTGTGGTTGTTTGTTATGGCTGTGCACTTTGGGCTCATCTTGAATAGGGTTCCAGGGCAAATAGCAATCTTCCTGTCACATCTCATATGCTAAGATCTATTTTTTATTGTTGTCAGATGGATCCACAATAACCTTTTGAAAGGTTAGACACTATCTGTTCCTACCTGATTTAAACCCCAATGTGTCAGATAAGGCCTTGTTTTCACCTAAGAGCGGCCCAGACACTCCAATGGTGTTTAGGATCCACTTACTTATGCGTCTACTTATTTATTCCACAAATATGTCAGCATTGTCTGTGTGCCAGGTACTGACTGGACTTGGCCTAGTGGTTCATAGGGAACCAGGCTCTTAGCATTGCCCCCTAACGAGCTTCCCTTCAGTTCATTCAACAAGTCTCTACGTGCTACAATGTGAAAGGAGCTGGAATAAAGAGAGGGAGGGAACAAAGGTTGGACAAGGCTCCACAGAGGAAACAAAGGCCTGGGGAGGCAGGGAAAAGCATCATAGCAGAGGGAATAGCATATGCAAAGACACAGAGGCATGGACATGCAAAGCATTTTGGAGTGAGGCATGGGGTGTCAGACATCCTAAGAAGGACAGCATGTTGGAAAAAAACCTGTCACAGTCCTTGTCCTCTGAGGCGTTATCGTTTTTTTTACAGGTGACAAAAGTAAATTCAGCTGATTTGGGGTCTTTGGTTTTAAAGATGTGGATACTGAGGACTTTCTGTTGTTTACCAGAGAGATGCAGAAGAGGCAGGGTTACAACAAAGAGGCCACCTGGAAGGGACTCTGGAGGCTCCAGGTCAGGGGGTTCACCTTCAGAGCCACCACTGCTCATGGGCAGAGCGTCAGGGTCTGAATGGGGTGGGGCCAGCATGCCAGCAACTCCATCCTCCTGGGGCCATGGTGCCCTGCCAGAGGATGGCCATGTCTCGGTCAGGGAATGGCCTGCTGGCTGGACTTCTCCCAGGACGCCTGCTGGGAGTCAGGTCTGGGCTGGGAGTCAGGTCTGGCCCTGGGTTTCCAGGGCCCCACTTCCCACTCTCCCCACTGCAGCTTCTTCTGTCTGTCACTATTGCTCTGTCAGGCTCCTGTCCTGTCATGGTTTATGTTGGGACGGGGTGTTTGATATTTTCAATAGTGTTTTTTCTTGCTTAAACCTCGCTCTGCTTCATTTCCCCCTTCCCTTGTTGCCTGTTGACATGATTCATCAGGAGAGTTGACTTTTTTTTTTAACTTAAAATGTTCCAGTTTAACTGCTGCCGGCTAAATATATTTTGACCTCAGCTCTGTACTGTGGCTCTCTGCTCAGCTGGGGAGACCAAGGAAGCCTGGTGCCAAAAGCTTCTCTCTCTCTCTCTCTTTTTTTTTTTTTTGGACTGAATCCTCCTCAGCAGATCGGAAAGGATGTTGCATGTCCTGAGGGTTGTTTTGCAACTAGTTCAGATATGGGCTTGGCGAGTGGGATGCCCAGCTGTGTGAATGCACCTGCACAGAGGTGTCTTGTCTGATTCATGAAGCTGGCCAGCCACGTGTCCAAATGTGTCTGGCCCTGGCACCATCTTTCTTTATAGAACCCAGTGGGCAATTTACAGAGTTGTTCTGTGCCCCAGGGAGACTCGGACGAGCTCCAAGTAGCCACTAAGGCTGGCGGCTTATTAAGTACTGGACGGAGACAGGGTGCTAGCAAGTCTCTAACGGAAGGATTTTTGGAGATCCCAGAAGGAGTTCAATGACAGCAAGAGTTCCACTTAAAAAAAAAAAAGTTTGGTTTTGTTTTTTAAAAAACAAACATATTTTCACCCTGGCCGGTCTGACTCAGGGATGGAGCATCGGCCTGCAGGCTGGAGGGTCCCAGGTTCCGTTGTGGTCAAGGGCATGTTCCTTGGTTGTGGGCACATACCCAGTGTGTGTAGGGGTGTGTGTGAGAGGCAGCTGATTGATGTTTCTCTCTCATCGATGTTTCCATCTCTATCTCTCTCCCTCCTCTCCGTAAAAAAATCAATAAAGTATTAAAAAACAATAACAACAGAAATATATTTTCATTAATTTCAGAGAGAAAGGGAGATGGGAGAGATATAGAAACATTGATGAGATGCAGGGGCTGCCTCTTGCACACCCCCTACTGGGGATTGAGTGTGCAACCTGGGCATGTGTCCTGACTGGGAATCAAACCATCAACCTCTTGGTTTATGGGCCAACTCTCAATCACTGAGGCACACCTGCCAGGCAAGAGTCTCACTTAAAAAGAAAAATGTATTTTTAATTGATTTCAGAGAAGAAGGGGAGGGAGATAGAAACATCAATGAGAGAGAAACATTGATCAGCTGCCTCCTGCCCACCTGACACTGAGGATCAAACCTGAAACCTGGGCATATGCCCGACTGGGAGTCGAATTGCAACCTACTGGTTCATAGGTTGATGCTCAATCTTTGAGCTATACCATTGGGCAAGAGTCCCGCTTTTAATGTGGAGCAAATAGGATCCTTTAAAAAAAAAAAAAATATATATATATATATATCTAAACTAATAAAAGCGAAATATTAAAATTAACCGTTTCTCCGAGACAGGGTAAGCCACGCCCACCAGCCAATCAGAGCGGCTGTATGCAAATTAGCCCAGCCAACATGGCGGACGCCACTCCCGGACCTGAGTAAACAGCCCTTTCCATTGCGGCAGGAGGGAAAGTGAAGCTGCGCCCTTCAGCTCAGCTCCGATTAAACTGCCTCTAGCGAAACACAGCTTTTTGAAACATTGTAACAATCATAGAATCCTCCGGAGCTGAAGGAAAGAGCAGCTCCCGCCTAACCAGTAAAAGTAACAATTGTTTCATTATAGACGCT
>PVJC01034268.1:0-18920 GCA_004026665.1 Murina feae | reverse complement strand
CCCCCAACTCATCCCCCCGCCAGCCTGATTGCCCCCAAATGTCCCTCCCCCACCTGCTTGATCACTCTTAACTGCCTCTGCCTCTGCCTCGGCCCCCCCACCATGGCTTTGTCCAGAAGGAGGTCCAGAAGATCTCCCAGAAGGTCTCCCAGTCTAATTAGCATATTACTCTTTTATTAGTATAGATATATATATAGTAATAGAAGGTCAAAACAAATAATAAATAGAATATTAACAAAGTACTTTATTAAAAGACTACCAAATATTTAGCTAATTTTTATCAAGTCTACAGAAAACTGGGAGATTGGAGCCTCTTGTTTAAGCCTTCTTTAATGTCATAGCTTTAAGGACTTCATTTCTTTGCAGCCTCTGCTCTCAGAGTGGAGGATAAGTATAACAAGACTTGTGCTCATATGCAAATCACTCATTCAAGGAAAATATTTTGGAAAGGAGAAAAACATTTCTTCCATTTACACCGAAGAAGTAATGCTCTTACATATCAAGCATGGAAAGAACCCCTGATTATTTTTTTTTTTTTTGATTTGCCTAAGATATATTTTTTCATTCCTTTACTTTTAGTCTCTGTGAGGCTCCTGCTCTGAGGTGGGTCTCTTGTAGACAGCATATATATGGGTCATGTTTTCTTATCCATTCATTCATCCAATGCCTTTTGATTGAAGCACTTAGTCCATTTATGTTTAAAGTTATTATTGACAGGTATTTGTTTGTAGTTATGTTTATACTAGGGGCCCGGTGCACAAAAATTTGTGCACTCTGGGGAGGGGAGGTCCCTCAGCCCGGCCTGTACCCTCTCACAGTCTGGGACCCCTCTGGGGATGTCCACCTGCTGGTGTGCCTGGCCAGCCTGGGTGAGGGGCCAATGTCTGTTTGCAGGCTGGCCAAGCTCCCCAGTGGGAACCCTCACCCCATGGGTGCGTGGCAAGCCTGAGTGAGGGGCTGAGGGCTGTTTTCTGGCTGCCCACAGCTCCCATTGACCCTCGGGGCCATCCTTCTGGGAAGTGATCGGGTGGCCAGGGGCACACACAGGGAGGCCACACATGGGGAGGCCCATGTGTGTGCCCCGCAATGATTAATTCCAGGCCTCAGCCTTGGGGCTGCTCGCTTCTCCCGCCCTGCTCCTCCCACCCATGGCTTCGGCCACTGGCCTACTCACTCTTCCTGTCCTGCACTACAGCTGGACCCCGGTGTGCGGCTTCTCCAGGGCTGTAGCCTCCGCCATCTTGGCTAGGCTAATTTGCATACAGTCGCTCTGATTGGCTTGTGGGCATGGCTTAGGCGTCCCAAAGGGATGGTCACTTTTAATATTACACTTTTATTAGATTAGATTTTGTGCCGGTGTTCATTCTTTCTTTTTCTTTTTTCTTTTCTTTTTAAACAGTCCCTTTAGCATTTCTTGCATTTCTGGCTTGGTAGTGATAAACTCCCTTAGCCTTTTTTTTTAATCTGTGAAGCTACTTATTTCCCCTTCAATTTTGAATGATAGCCTTCCTGGATAGAGTAATCTTGGATCCAGTCCCTTGCTTTGCATCACTTTATATACTTCTTTCCATTTCTTTCTGGCCTGATGTGTTTCTGTTGAGAAATCATTTGATAATGTAATGGGAGATCCCTTGTAGGTAATTTTCTGTCTCTCTCTTGCAGCCTTTAAGATTCTCTCTTTGTCACTAATGTTTCCCATTTTAATTATGGCATGTCTTGGTGTGAGTCTTTTGGATTCATCTTATTTTGAACTCCCATACTTGTGTGATTTTTTTTCTTCTCCAAATCAGGGAAGTTTTCTGACATTATTTCTTCTGAACCAATTAGCTACATCAATGTGCACAGGGTTATGTATACAAAACGGATCACAATGGCACTAATGTGAATAATGGTTGTAAGTTCCAAAATTGAAGTATAGATCTCTAGGTGTAAAAGCTCATAAATGTCACAATTCTATACATTTAAATTACTTCTACATTGTCAGTTGTGAACACTAGTCACATTAACTTATCCATCTGCTCTTCAAGATCTTAAGGCATATAGGCCAGTCCTACTTGACTCACCACAAATCAACAATCAGTTTAATATGTGTTCAGAGTTTGGACTCATGAAGCATTCCCACTGTATTTTGCATGAGTTATTGAGTACACTGAGAGAAGCTGCCAAAATGTGAACAGTGTCTTTGGCAGAAGAAAAAAAAAAAACAGATGGTTCCATCAAATGGATTATGTTCATGGGCATTAAATTAGATTTGAAGAGGAAAGAGTGATATCTACCGAGGGAATATGTTTTAAAGGGTTAAGTAGCTCTGTTATCATAAGCTCAGTCATAAACCTTCAAAAGACTGGTTATGAATTTGAGCATATAGGCTGGATTCCAGATATTGAGAGAATGACAGAAAAGAATGTTTCATGATTAGAAACACTACAACAGAGCTGCTGGTGACCAGGAAGTGGATGACATATCACACTGGAAAAGGGAGTCAGACATGAGCAAGCAATTTTATAGGCCTCCATCAAAAGCTTTAGAGACTTTACAGCATAAAGAGAACTTGGAGATCATTCAGTCTGAACCCTTCGTTTTGCAGTGAGGAAACTGATGTCAAAAGGGGCAAGTATTCAGTGGCTCTTCTTTCTAGTATTAAACAGAATCAATTTTGGAATTAATAATCAAAAAGGAAGATAATCTGCTGGGTAGATTACCTTCATATGACTTCATCCAGCACTGCTTTGCCTAACAATCATTTTGCTTCTTGCATGCCCTCCTGGTTTAGTCATTCAAATCATAAATGCAGGAGTATTGTTGTAAATCTGGGACAGGACTAAGAGCAAAGTCCAATTTATGGTTTAAAGAAGTGGATAAAAATCCATGTGTGGGTAGACACTTAATAAAGAAACACAGTGACCTGAGCATTAATGGACAGAGCTTCGCAATCACTGTGGCCCAGTGGTTGAGTGTCGACCTGTAGGCCAGGAGGTCACAGTTCAACTCATGGTAAGGGCACATGCCTGGATTTTGGGCTTCATCCCCTGTAGGGGGGAATGTGAAAGGCAGCCTATCAATAATTATCTGATCATTAATGTTTTTATACCTCTCTCCCTCCCACTTCCTCTGTGAAATCAATCCATATATGAAAGCCTAAGTGACCATTCGACTATTCGACCATCCAACCATTCGACTGGCAGCTATGACACACACTGACCACAAGGGGGCAGAATCTCAATACACAGGCATGGAAATATGGTACAGACTGATGAATCTCAGAGGGAAGGGGAGAAGGGAAGGGCAGGAAGAGATTAACCAAAGATCTTATATGCATACTAGAGGCTTGGTTCAGGGGCATGTTCCCTGGTGGGGTCCCTCAGCCTGGCCTGTGAGAATTGGGCCAAAACTGGCCCAATATGGGGTCCCTAGTGCATTACCTTGCCTGTGGGGATGGAGCCAAAATCGGCAGTCCAACATCCCCCAAGGGATCCTAGATTGTGAGAGGGTGCAAGCTAGGCCGAGGGACCCCACCAGTGCACAAATATCATGCACCTCTATTATATAATAAAGGACAGGGCTAACACAAGCCTCCTACTATTAATTGATATATATCAGATGGGTCAGAGTTGATTGTTGACATCCATACTTCTCCACAGCACAGAGTCACCCTGAAGAGTAACTGCTCATTCAGGGACTGCATTTCCCAGCTGTCCTTAAATTATGACCATAATGAGAACACAAGTGAGGCATGTACTACCTCTAGACAAGAGGGTTAAGAAGTGTACTCATGCCCTAACTGGTTTGGCTCAGTGGATAGAGCATCGGCCTGTGGACTGAAGAGTCCCAGGTTCGATTCTGGTCAAGGGCATGTGCCTTTGTTGTGGGCACATCCCCAGTAGGAGGTGTGCAGAGGCAGCTGATTGATGTTTCTCTCTCATCAATGTTTCTAACTCTCTATCCCTCTCCCTTCCTCTCTGTAAAAAATCAATATATATATACATTATATACATATATGCAGTATACTCTTTCATACTCTCTCTTGCTGTCTATTGGCTGGAATCTGAGACCTCTAGAGCTTTGAAATATGATGGAGCTACAAGTGGGAAGGAGCAAAGGTCCTTATATGACAGCATGGAGGACAGTTTTCCATAATTCAAGAAGATCCATATTCCATTGTTACCTGTGTAAGAAATAAACCTCAGCACAACTACACTACTGAAAGTCTGGGGCTATTTGTTAAAGCAGCTAAAATTACTGCAATTGATAAAATAGATTATTTCCTTATGTGGATGCCATGTTGGATATATCTGACAATGCATGATAATAGGCCGTGCATTTGAATAAAGTAGGCCTATTAGAAATGCACAATGTGTTAGAATTACAGACCTGAATATCTTGTTAGTTTTCCAGCATTTCTTTAAAGCTTCAGAGCTGATATCTCTTTGTATATCAGAAAATAAAGCTTTACGCTACAATGACATAATTTGATGTCATTGTTTGAGTCAAAGAATATTATTAGAGTGAGATTTCCAAAGAACTATTGGGGATTACATAAACTTCAAGAATTTTTAACACGCTTGTCTGAGTCTTCCCTGTTAGGGTCAAAATAGCCTGATTTGTGACAAAAAAAAAAAAAAATCTCAAAAAAAGATGACCAAGGCACTTAAGAATCCCAACAAGTAGAACACAGCCTCAAGTGGTATTAAGATAGTAAAAGGCATACAGAATATCATATCAAGACAGCACCCTGGCAGTCATATTGCCTTTGTTTTACATAGGAGAAAACTGACTTTACTTTGTAATGTCACTCAGCTAACAAATGACTGAAAAAATTTGAAACTCCTGACTTTTTCCTGAAAATGAAAATTTTCCACTATGAAACACTATATCTAGTTTGAATTTATCACAAAGTCATATTTTCTTTTAGTTATCTCTTCTCTCCTTTATATCTCAGACTGGGTTCTTTCACTGACTTATGTACATGGGGGACTTATGCATACCTAATATAGATCTTTTCTAAGTACATAAGCTTTATGTAACAACTAGAGGCCTGGTGCACAAAATTTGTGCACTTGGGGGGGGGGTGTCCCTCAGCCCGGCCTGCTCCTCTCACAGGCTGGGAGTCCTTGGGGGTTGTCCAAATGATGGCTTAGGGCTGCTTTTTGCTGTCAGTTGGACATTTTTAGTGCTGCCACAGAGGCTCCTGCCACTGCTACTGCACTCACCAGCCATGAATCCAGCTTTTAGCTCAGTGGCACACCGCCTGTGGGAATACACTGATTACCAGGGCAGCTCCTGCATTGATTGTCTTCCTCCTTGGTGGTCAGTGCATGTCATAGCAACTGGTTGTTCCACTATTTGGTCAATTTGCATATTAGCCTTTTGTTATATAGGAAGTTTACTTCTTAGATTTTTCAAAGCTATTAAAGAGAAGTATACTTTTCCTTGCCACCAACTATTACTTTAAATAATGTAAAAGTATAACTTTAGTATATCCATATTATAACCAGGAAAAACTTTAATGGTACACAAGAATGTTGGAGGAACTTCTGCAAGTTCCTTCTACTATCCAGTCTATGAGAGATGGGATGACTTGCACAAAAACTTCTCCAAACTGGCACTGATACCTGAAATTCTTGATTTGTGTCTGGTACTTAGCTTCTTAAGTTAGAAGGAACTGTAGCTGTGTCATCCATATCATCCAGTATTTGTTGTTGTTGTTAAATAGAGTGTGTTTAAAAATTGACATTGTCGCCTTTTCCATTGAAGATGCATAATGAGTTGTGGAGAAAAAAAATATGCAGTTTTGTTTTACTTCTAAAATGAAAGATATCATGTTCTTAATAACATGATCTCAAGTAGAAGTAAGGAAAGTAAGAGTTATGCTTAATTTATGAAGTGAGAAGATGCATTGATTCCTGAGCTATAACAATGACATAGCTGTTGCCAAGAACCTGGAAGCCACTACACTGAAATATTATAAACAAACGAGGAAAATAGACATCTGATGGATCAATGAATGTAGGAGCAATCTAAACCTACCAAAAGGAGAGACACTTAACAACTAGATATATGGACAGTGTTTGTGGATGAACATCAGGCAGGCCCTATCCTTGACCATCTCCTATCCTTGTATAATGGGCTCATAAGTAGAGAATTGATGACAGAAATGGAGGCTATGCATGAGCCCACTGATTCTTTTTTAATTAAATTTATTGAGATGACATCCTATATAATAAAAGGCTAATAAGCAAATTGACCAAAAGGTAGAACAAGCAGTCGCTATGATGTGCACTGACCACCAGGGTTCAGATACTCAATGCAGGATCTGCCCCCTAGTGGTCAGTGAGCTCCCACAGGGGGAGTGCCATTCAGCCAGAAGCCAGGCTTACAGCTGGTGAGCGCAGCTGCAGTGGTGAAAGCCTCTCCTGCCTTTGCAGCAGCACTAAGGGCCTGTTGGCAGACATCCCTGAGAGGGCATAGGTCAGGCTGAGAGACCCACACCCCAATGCATGAATGTCGTGCACTGGGCCTCTAGCTGATTAATAAAATTACATAGGTTACATAGCTGATTAATAAAATTCTATAGTGCACCAGCTATACATTGTATTGTACGTTCACCACCCTAAGTAAAGTCGCCTTCCATCACCATTTATCCCCCTTTACCCTCTTCCACCTGCCCCCACCCTCTTTCCTTCTGATAATTTCCATACTATTGTCTGTGTCTATGACTTTTTTTTTATTTGCTTAATCCCTTCAAGTTTTCAGCCAGTCCACTGATTCTTTTACACCAAGGCTCTTTCTCACAAATGCTTGACTATCTTTGCTGTTCTGAAATACCCGATCCTATCAGCAGCAAAGCCCAAACCTCAGCTCTCAATATGGTACCCTCATGCAAGAAGAGCAGCCAATCACGGGATAAAATTTATTACAGTAGACACCTCCTATCCCAGGACTGATATTGATTTTCCTTATGTACTCTCACTGTAAGGAAACTGAGTTACATAACACTGAACCTTCTAGTTCATGAACATTTATCTACTTATTTATATAGATTTTTTAATCAGCTCTCAATAAAATCTCATTTGGCTTTATTCCTGTCATGCACAAAATTAGAGATATTTATTTTTCCAAATTCATTTACAAATATCCTATTGTTGATAATAATTAGTAAATAGATTTATTTTCATTTTCTTAATACACAATGTCTTCTATAATAAGAGAATTTCTTCCTCATTCCTATACCTCTGCATCTACTTTACTTTCAATTTATAGGGTCTAGGGCATCCAATGCAAAACTCAAACAATATGGTGATATTAGATATTTTTTAAGGACTTTTTAAAAAAGGTTTTACCATTAAGAAAGGCTTTGGGGTGGGAGGAGAGATCAATGGGGAAAAAGGGGTACATATGTTATACTTTCAACAATAAGATTTAAAAAATTGAATGATATTTTTAGGCTATCCTTTATTAAATAGACATGGCCTAGTTTTCTAATAATGTAAATAAGAACTGGTATTAAAATTAGTTTAGTTTCACATTTATTAAGTTGATAATATAGACTAAAGGTTTCAGGTGTACACTCCAGGGGGGTCCCTCAGCCTGGCCTCTGCCTTCTCGAGTCTGGGACCCCTCAGAGGATGTCCACCTGCTGGTGTGCCTGGCCAGCCCAGGTGAGGGGCAGAGGGCCATTTTAGGCTGCCCACAGCCCCTTCAGGGTTTGAGTTTCTACTGGGGTGCTTGGCTGGAAGCAAGTATCAGGGATTTATTTAACTTCTATTATTGAAACTTTGTTGCCTTGGTCCTCTGCTCAAAGCCTGGGTTGCCCCTGGCAACCCAAGGTCCCAGCCCAGCAGGTATCTGGGGGTTTGTTTATCTTCTATAATTGAAACTTTGTAGCCTTGAGTAGAGCTCAGGGCCTGCAGGACCCTGGATTCCTCCATTGCCTGGGCAACTCCAGCTCTGTGGCCGCTGCCATCTCAGTTGAGTTAATTTGCATATTTTCTCCTGATTGGTTGGTGGGTGTGGCTTGTGGGCATGGCTTATGGGTATAATGGAGTGAGGGTCAATTTGCATATTACTCTTTTATTCGATTAGATATATTTAAGTCTATTAACACAATTTTGCGGGAAATGAGTAAAATCGGATCCACCAGGGAGACTGTCAATGGACATGATGAAACATACATTGGAACCTCTAGTTGGAACTGGCAAAAATAAAAATGTTTTATGTCATTGTTGTGTGTGTGCCACTCATAAACTACGCAGTGAAGTGCGGTACATGTGCAAGTTTTGTAATGTACTCCTGCACAAAGGAAAGTGTTTCGAACGCTACCACACAGTGAAGCACGCAATTTGGCAGGAAAATGCCCGATTACAAAGTGTTAATATGGTGATTATATTATATAAGCAAGTATAATACATGTAAACTTGGTCTGTTTCATACAATATGGGATTATATTGTCTTAAGATGTTTTGGATATATGATCACAATTGAGACTATTCAGAAATTGTCTGGTCTTATGGAATAAATTGGATAATATTTTCACTTTCTACCATTTTCTGGAAGAGGTAGAATAAACTGAAATGATCATTTCCTTCAAAACTTTGTAAAATTCACTGTGAAATTGACACCAGTCTCTGTGGATGAATGGATCTACTTCCACATTCTCTGTTTTGTTCCATTGATCACTTTCTCTATCCTTGGGTAAACACCACACTGTCTACTGCTTATTAAAAACAACACTGTACACATTTACATATTTTATTCTTCATTATAAATTTTAAAAATTTTTGTTAAGAATCATTTGAGTTGTGTGACCTTTATGGGAAGTTTCACGAGATTATATATTTTAATCCTCACCAGAGGATATATTTATTGATTTTTGAGAGAGAGAAAGAGAGACTGATGTGACAGAAACACTGATGGGTTGTCTCATGTTTGAGACCCAACCAGGAATTAAACCCACAATCTAGATGTGTGCCCTGACTGGGAATGGATCCTGCAACCCTTTGGTGTATGGGTTGACACTCAACCAACTAAGCCACCCGGCCAAGGCTCATGAGATTAACTTTAATGCTAATTTTATTGCTGTGGTTATAATAAAACTATATTTCCTATTTATTCTTGAGCATTCTGCAATAACATTTTTTTCTAAGAATTAGTCTATTTGGTCCAAGTTTTCTAATTTAATGGCGCCAAATTGTTCATGATATTCTGTAATTATATTTTCAATCTCCTGTTTCTAATTATGTCCCCTTTTGTTGCTAATATTGTTCATTTGACAAGCAGTTTGTCAGTTTCATTATCCTTTTGAAGAAACAATTATTAAGTTTTTGAACAGCTGGTATCTATCTTTGTGTTCTATCAGTATGTCATTGTTTCTAATCTTTGGTTTATTTATTGCCCTTTTATATTTATTTTTACTTTAATTATCCCCAAATATAAACATTCATGAGTCTCAACTTGTCTTAGTTTACTATTATTACTGCATTCATCATGTTTTGGTTTATAATTTTAATTTATTTCATTATACTTTCACTTTACTAAATTCTAATCCTATATAATAAGAGCCTAATATGCTAAGTGTCCAGTTGTCCAGCTGGTTGTTCAACTAATCAAAGTGTAATATGCTAATGATATGCTCAACCACTTGCTATGATGTGCACTGACCACCAGGAGCAGAAGCTCTGACTGGTAGGTTAGCTTGCTGTGGGGTCTGGCTGATCGAGACTGAGCAGGGCAGGCCAGACCTGCCATGGAGCCCTCCTGTGGTCCCCCCCCTGCTGGCCAACCTCTTGCGTCCCTCCCTGGCCCAGTCATGCACTGGTGGTGTCTCTCAGCCTGGCCGGCTACCTCTCCCAATCCAGGACCCCTCAGGGGAAGACCGAAAGCTGCTTTTAGCCCAATCCTGCAGGCCAGGCCGAGGGACTCGACTGGTGCCAAATGCATGCACTGGACCTCCAGTTATTTATAAGTTTTAAATATTGAAAATTAAATTGAATTAAAATATGAGTTACTTAGGTGTATATTTAATTTGAAAATATAAAAACATATGAAGATTATCACATAATCTTTCAATAACAAGATACTGTATTTTCCGGCATATAAGACGACTTTTTAACTCAGGAAAATCTTCTCAAAAGTCAGAGGTCATCAATGGAGCCAGATGGAGACCGCAAGTGTCTCCGGTCGGCTCCTTTTTGTGCCATATGTGGTCTCAGTCAAGACTTTTTACCCAGGAAAATCTTCTCAAAAGTTGGGGGTTCTGCTCTAACAGGTTTGGCTCAGTGGATAGAGCATCAGCCTGTGGACTCAGGAGTTCCAGGTTCGATTCCGGTCAAGGGCATGTACCTTGGTTGCAGGCACATCCCCAGTGGGGAGTGTGTAGGAGGCAGCTGATTGATGTTTCTCTCTCATCGATGTTTCTAACTCTCTATCCCTCTCCCTTCCTCTCTGTAAAAAATCAATAAAATATATTAAAATTTAAAAAAGTTGGGGGTTGTCTTATACACCCAGTCATCTTATACGCTGGAAAATATGGTATTTCAATCTGATAAAGAAAAAAGGAACAAAACTGATAGATTTGAATAGTTCAAACATCTATATTTCTTAATAAAAATGTAAAATTGTCTGTAAGGACACTTAAAGTTGAAAACTTGAAATAATATTTACAAAATATAAAGTTTAATATCTTTAATATATGAAAGCTCATACTAGTTAATAAGATCATGAGCATCTAAACAGAAAGTTAGGAAAAACATGAAAACAAACTCCCAACAAGATATATAAATGACTAATACCAATGAAAAATGGTCTTTAAATAATCTAGAAAACAAATTGAATAAAAATATATGTAATTGTAATTTATCCATCAAATGAATAAAGCCTTTAAAATAAATAATTCTCATATATCAATATTTTATTGTAAATTAATTTTCTTTGAAGTAAATTTAGGAATACATGTAAAATATGTCAAAACCTTTAGAATTGTGTATATCTTTTGCCATATAAATTTAACCAAGGCAAAAATAATAATAATGAGAGAAGATCTTACTGGCAAGCATGTCAATTTTACCATATTTTAAAATATATTTTTATTAATTTTAGAGAGGAAGGGAGAGGGAGAGATAAAAACATCAACGATGAGAGAGAATCATTGATTGGCTGCTTCAATCCCATAGGGGATTGAACCCACAGTCCAGGCATGTGTTCTTGACTAGAATCAAACCTGGCATCCTTTAGTTCACAGGCCAATACTCTATTCACTGAGCCAAACCAGCTAGGGCCATTTTGCCATATTTTTAAAACAATATGGTAATTTATGCATTATATTAATATTAAAAATATTAAAAAATTGGATAATATAAATTCACCCAAGCTAGGGCTCAAGGTCATGTCTAAATGACCTTATCAAGATTTATTCACTGTTAGCATGGACTGGATCTCAAAAATAATTCCATTTATTTTTGTATTATAGGTTTGGGCCTGCTTTAAAATGCATGCAAGTTTGCAAATTAAACTTCCAGGTAAATAGTATGTTTTAATATTATCTAGAGATACTCTCTGTCCTCAATATGTTTTGTCTTAAAGTACATTTTTATATGAATACTAGGGGCCCGGTGCACAAAAAATTGTGCACTCGGAAAGTCCATCAGCCCGACCTGTACCCTCTTGCAGTCTGGGACCCCTCTGGGGATGTCCACCTGCTGATGTGCCTGGTCAGCCTGGGTGAGGGGCTGGTGGCTGTTTGCAGGCTGGCCAAGACCCCCAGTAGAATCCCTTACCCCATTGGGGTGTGGCCAGCATGGGTGATGGGCTGAGGGGTGCTTTCAGGCTTTCAGGCTGCCCACAGCTTCCATTGACCCAATGACCTAGCAAGGCTGGCTGGAAGCAGGTTTCTGGGGTTTGTTTATCTTTCATAATTGATACACTGTTCCTTTAAGCTGGGGCCTAGGCATATAACGAAACCTCCTCTCTGCTTCAGCTCTGGCTTCTATAATGAAACAATGTTTTCCTTAGAAGTCAGGCCCGGCCTGCTGTTTGCTTCAGCTCCTGAGACTTCTAGGATTGAAACAATGTTCGAAATATATTGTTCCCTGGAGCGGAGAGAAGCCCAGGCGGCCCCGCAAACAGTTTCACTCCTGCTGCAATGGAAACTGCCTGTTTACTCAGCTCCCTGAGTGCCAGCCTCCATGTTGGCTGGGTTAATTTGCATACAGTCACTCTGATTGGCTGGTGGGCGTGGCTTGGGCATCCCAAAGGGATGGTCAAGTTGCATATTATGCTTTTATTATATAGGATACCCATTTATCTTTATTTTACTTTGTTTTCTTTATGTATCTATTTCTATCTTATTTCTTTCAGCTTTTTTCATTTTATACTGATAACGCTTAAAGCTCTAACTTTTGAAATTTCATTGAAAAATTTTTTATTAATAACTTTAGTTCATTCACATTTATTATAATTACTAGAGGCTCAGTGCACAATTTCTGCACTCGGGGGTGGTCCCTCAGCCTGGCCTGTGTCCTCTCACAGTCTCGGAACCCTGGGGGGATGTCCACCTGCTGGCTTAGGACTGCTCCCTGGGAAATTGGGCCCAAGCTGGCAGTCACACATCCCTCTGGCAGCCCAGGAGCCCTTGGGAGATTGTCCACTTGCCAGCGGGGAGCATGCCTAAGCTGCAGTCGGACATCCTTAGTGCTTCTGAGGAGGCAGGAGAGGCTCCCACCACCACCGTTGTACTGGCAGCCATCAGCCTGGCTTGTGGCTGAGCAGAGCTCCCCTTGTGGGAACACACTGACGACCAGGGGCAGCTCCTGCATTGAGCATCTGCCCCCTGGTGGTCAGTGTGTGTCATAGTGACCAGTCATTCCCAGTTGTTCTGCTGTTAGGGTCAATTTGCATATTACCCTTTTATTGTATAAGATAGAGACCTGGCGCATGGGTGGAGGCCAGCTGGTTTGCCCAGAAAGTGTCCTGGATCAGGGTGGGGGGTCCTGCTGGGGTGCCTGGCCAGCCTGTGTGGGGGGGTCTGAGGGCCGTTTTCAGGCTTGCCAAGGCCCCTAGCTACCCAAGCTCCCAGCAAGGCTAGCTGGAAGCGGGTATCTGGGATTTATTTATCTTCTATAATTGAAACTTTGTTACCTTGATCAGAGGTCACAGACAGCCAATGCAAGCAGGAACCTTAGCTTTCTCCATTGCTGGGGCCAGCTTCCTGCTTGACCCATCTCCCTGGCTGCCTGGCCACCTTCTTGCCTGGTTTAATTTGCATATATTTGTTCTAATTGGCTGGTGGGCTTGATTTAGGTATAGTGGAGTGACACCAATTTGCATATTACTCTTTTATTAGATTAGAAGATTATTTTGGAATTCTTTCCATTGCAATCTTTTAAACTTCTTTTCCTCACTTGTTTGGGATGAACATAATATTGATTCTAATAATGGACTTTGTAGCCTTGTCCTGAATCTGCTACTTAGTAGCTTTAAGAAATTACATGTCATACTCATTTGATCTATAAAATGAGGATAGTGGTAAAACCATAAAGTTGTGTTGAAGGATTCAGTTAATTACTATGTGTAAATTGATAAGACTGTGCCTGGGTTGTACAATTACAATTCTTTCTCTTTGATAACTTTTCCATTTTGTGTGTTTGCCTGCTTTATTTTCCATACTTCCCTCCATTGATTTAGAATTTAAGCTCCCTATATCCATTTTTTAGTGACTACCTCTAAAATTTTCCATAGATGTTTAACTTAATAAATGTAAAAAACCAATAAAGCCTTTCTAATTTATTTTTACTGCTAACTAGTATCTCATTGTATAAATCACCAAAATTTGATTATACATAATCTATTAAACATATTCTTATTTCTAGTTTTTGGTTACTGTGAATAAGTCAATTGTTAACATTAAGTATAATTGTTTTGAGGATATATATTTTTACTTACCTTAGTAAAATTTCTGAGTGTTGAATTGCAGAGCAATTGTGTAGGCATATATTTATGTCATAAAATATTTCAGACTGTACATTTTTTCTTGTAATGTCCATGTCAGGCTTTGTTATTACAGTCTTGATAGCTTCATAAAATTAATTGAGGAGTGTCCTGTTCGCTCCCATTTTGAAAACGCTTGTGTAAAAATAGACATTCTTTTGATAGGGTTCAGTAAGTGTATCTTGGTCTGCAGATATATATATATATATATATATATATATATATATATATATATATATATATTTGCAGAAAGATATAGTATTATAATTATGTTAATAGTTTTAATAATGAAGACTTGCTGGTTTATATTTCTCCCAGTGTCTGATTAATACAATTTTTCAAAGACTTTGTAAGTTTTTATCTGATTTCTTACTGACATTAGTTTTAGATATTTTCTTATTCTTACAAGGTCTATAAAATGTGTATGATACTGCTAATTTTTTTCTATAATTTTTTATGTTTTTAAATGCATTAAGTCATGTTTTATAGCTCAGGATTCAGTATATCAGTGACTGTTTCATAGACCCTTAAAAAAAGTTTTTAAAAAAGTGTATCCTTCAGTTACTGGGTGCAATGTTCTGAGGTCTGATCTTCTATATCCTTATTGATTTCTTGTCTGCTTGTTCAAACCATTTCTGAGAGAAGAGTCAAAATCTCTAATTCCAGCTTTAAATTTGGTCTATTTCTCTCTGTAGTTCTATCAGCTTTGCTTCATATTTTTTGACATTCTGTTATTAGGCACATGTACATTTAGGATTGTATGTTTTCCTGTTGAGTTTAGCTTTTTATCAGTATAACATTTTCCCTTCTATCTCTGCCAATACTTCTTATCTGGAAATATATTTAGTTTGAAATACATTTAGCCCTTTATATGTTTTCATAAATTTCATTATTTTCATATGCTTAATGTTTCCATAGTACTAGTATATACCTTAATTATTCTTTTACTTCAAACCTAGTTGTATCTTATTTTAAAGAAAATCTCATAGATTGCATTTTGTTGCTTCTTACTTTTCTATATAGTCTAATAATCTCTGTTCTTTATTCAGAGTATTTGATTCATTTACATGTAATGTAGTTATTGATATATTTTGGATTAATTTTATCATCTTTCTACTTGTTAATCTCTGTTCCACCCATTGTTGCTCAGCTTTTCTCTCTTTTGCCTTCTTTTGGGTTAAATAAATATACATATTTATTTTCTTGCCTATTATAATTTCTAGAGAATATGCAAGAATGCTGGTTAGTATGGGTAATCAGTTGTAATATGTCTTTTTTTAAAAGAATGTTGAATTTTGTTAAAACGTGAAGTTAATTTTTTGGCTTCATTACTCAATTTTGTTGTATCTTACTTTTAGGCTTTGTTAAGAAATATTACAGTAACTTTGGGGCATCATTGTTACCCCTAAAGTAAAACCATGCTGGTATTATCAGCTGAATTCTGAAGGTGTTAACAAGTTTCTTCCATTATAATTGGGTCAGAGCATCCAGCATTTCCTTGAACCGTGCAATCTCTTGGTTCCACTCTCAAACTTCCAGCAGCCACTCTCTGCTAGGCAATGCAGAATTTCACCTTCCCCTTAAGCAAGCAACTTGTGAGTTTCTCTCTGCATTGCCTCCTCCATCTGGCAACCTGTCCTGCAAATTTCAGCTGCTTCAGTAGCCTTGAACTGAGTTCTCAGCCTTCTCATGCCTCTGAGACCATGATGCTCTGCTTTAGCTCTACTTTTTTGCAGTTGGGAGTCTCTCCCTAGACAGAGAGTTGAGGTGCATATGGCATTCACTACATCTGTTGCCTATAGTTTAATGTTTGAAAACAATTGTTTCATACATTCTATCCAGTTTTATAACTGTTCATGGCAGAAAAGTTACTATGACAGTTAGTTCTTGAATCATAGATGAAAGTTGAAGCCTCCTTTAAAAATATTTTCTCTTAAAAAAATATTTTCTTTTTTGTCTTCATTTTGTATCATGTAAATTTTTTAATTCATTTTGTTTGGGTTCTTCCTAAAGCTGTAGTTTTATGTTTTTCATAATGAAATAGCTGGGAAATGTTCATATATTATTGCTTCAAATATTGCCCTTTATTGATTCTCTTTATTCTTCCTCCTGGGACTCATATAGTATATATGTGAAAATTTTCTGTTCTCATCCAATATTTCAGCTGATTCAAGTTGCTTGCCCAGTCAGCAATACCAATACTTTTTCATTCCTGAGGGATCTGGAGCTTTTGCTGTCTTGTTCTTGTCTTGCTGTGGTTGCTGTGATTGTCTGTTTACTCTACTGTGGGCATGAAAGTGCATACTTATGAGACTTGATCCTATAAACCAACAATATAATCCTCAGAGTATAGTGTTTAAAAACTAAAAGAAATATGCAGCAGAGAACATGTGCTTTTTATCACAGTAAAATAACTAGAAATGTGGAACAGATAATAGATAATATTGAAACCCAAAGCAAATAGACACAAATCTAGAAACAACCCAAATATTTTTCAATGGGAGATTAGACAAGCAATGAAATATTCTACATGAATGACTATTCATTATCAGGAGTTATAATATCTGCATGCTTATTGGAAAGTTAATGCTAAGTAAAACAACAAATTTCAGAATGCCAAATACAGCTTGATATCACTTAGGTAAAGCAAAAAACTAAGCAGAAATAACATTATATTTTGGGAAGAATAGGTTGGAGGTGTTCACAGCACAACAACATTCCCATTGAAAAGAATGTGAAGCGTGAGATGCATTATACATGTAAAACATTTAAATATACCATAGAGCTGTAGAACCAATAAGGATGAAAGAGAGTTGAATTCTAAAGAGGGGACCATCTTTCAAGTGTGGAATGAGGAGCTGAGTTAGCTGTGAAGTCCATTGTCAATCCTGGGCATGTGTCAGGTACTGAGAATCTGAACTGGACCCAGACAGAGCACTACCCTGGGAAGAGGAAAATATGTAAAGATTTTATTGTGAATGATGTTCTTATATTTTCTTATACCACTCTATAGTTTTGAATATATTCATTTAAATGCTTATTACATAGTACTATTTCTCAATACATTTTAATAATTTTAAAACTATTAGTCTTGATCATTTTACTTTGTCTATAAACATATTCATTTTTTCCCCTTAATTCATTTAAATGTGAAAAAATTTTAAATTTTCTAAACTCATTTGAGTAAAGTTGTCCATTCTTTTGTTCCCTTTGAATGTGAAATGTGACAATTCTATTTCCATTTCCCAAATTCCTTCTTTACTTATTTTCTTTTTTTCTCTTGAGGATGTCATTTCTTCTTGGAAGCCATCTCTAATCCTTCAAGTCTTAGTTGGAACTATCCTTTCTTTTTCTTCCTATATTGTGCCCATTATTACACTCACTATCACAAATAGTTAACTTGTCTTCATGCCATTAGCCTGTGAGCAAATATTCAGTCTTGTTCTCAGTTGTATTTTTAGTGCCTAAGAAGGTGACTGGCACAAATTGTGTGCTTACTATTTGTTTAATTGATTTGTTAATTGCTTACTATGTTTTCCTTGTTTGTTTTAGGGCTGAGGTGAAGCATTTGCTTATTCATTTTTCAGCATAAAATGGTAGTCGCTTGCACTTTAAAGTAAGGTTTGGCCCATGTATAACCAAAATCAGGCCCAGTGAATATAAAATATAAATGTTTGTGCCGAGAACGTTGTTTAATACAACATTCTGAGATCTCTCCGTGAGAATCTATGAGAGAAGTGCCTCTCTAATTTCCCACCTCAGAGATCGGTGTTTCTGCTAAACAACAGGTTTGTTCTCATCTTAGGAAGAGTATGACACAGGAAGCTGTGTTTTCTGCTTCACCTTTTTTTTGGGAAGCTTAAATCCAATCACAGGTATACAACATATAGTATCAGTGTGTTTTTTAATTTAATAGCTGTTTTTCTTTTGTATTTGTTCCCTTATTTTTTCCTCTTATCTGTATCTTTCAATTGCATTTTACATTGTTGAAACATTGTATGTTTCCCTCAAGACTACTTTAAATCCCTTTTAACCATTCAAGGTAAATTATCATCAGGGTAATATAGTATTATTGAAGAAATTCCCAGCACTTCAACTTATGTTAAATGCTGCTAGCAGATTTGTCTTTCAGCAACACATGTATGATGATGTCTTGATTCTGCTTAATATACTTCAGTGACTTCCTGTTGCTTCCGAGACACTAGCTTCTTAAGAAGTTGCACTTGGATCTTCATGGCATTCTTTCTCCATGCACTTTTGACATTTGATAATTCAAGCACATCATGTCATCTGACAGAAAAAATTAGAAAATAAAATATACAAATACATTTTTATGGCAATATACTGGTTTATCTTTCCACCAAAATTATAAAGTAAAACATTTTCCTTTCACAATAGTGAGCTTGGGCATAGCTATTCTGGTTTATTTATTTTGTTTATTTGTTTTTCAACAAAGATATATATTGAACTGTATTTGGCAAGAAGTGGAAATTCTAGAAAGTTTATCTGATGGTGCACAAAACAGGGAGCAAGAGAGAGCATGAAGATGTAACCATCAATTATTCAACTGATCATTTTAACATGCTACTCCTTATATATGTAAGTTAACTCAGAGACCTGGAAAACTCTACCTGCAATCCCCAAGTTTGAAGCCCTTTAAATGAAAGAGAAGTGTTAAATTATTTCTGAAAAAAATTAATATTTTCAGGATTCAAGTCTAATCTTTTCTACTGTGTCACTCCCTTTGTTATTCTTCCTATATCTAAAATTCTGGTAATTACAGAAAATCATGGCTTGGGGAAAATAACTCTGTCCTTCTCACTAGTGGTTTGATAAGAAATTACGAGTTTTGTAATAAATTGCTATATCCCTACATCAAAGTGACAAATTCATTTAATTCTTCCTAACAGAATCAGAAAATAAATGTGAAAAAGCATTTT